>JADLZN010001491.1:0-103186 GCA_018155175.1 Sinocyclocheilus anophthalmus | reverse complement strand
AAATGGATTCAAAATATTAATAAAAACTATAACTGTCTCAGTAATGGGCATCAATGCTTTGTGCATTGAAGGGCATCATTTAGATGCTGACGAGTTCAGGACCACCGCAGTAAAATTCTCTGTGAGTCATTAGCCCAGTAAAACAAGACTTCAGTAAAAGAATTAAGATCCGTTCACGCTAAGAACGAAAAATATGATGGTAATGATAGCTATATTTGCATCCACACCCACAAAGGATAAGGTTCTGTCTATTATAAGCGCACAATGCAGTTACGTACTCTACATAATTGCAGTACGCACTTCCAATGATAGCGTTTATTCCGAGAACGATAACTATTACGATAACTATATTTGCATCCACACCAATGAACGATAAAATTTTGTTTATTATAAGCGCACACTGCAGTTACATACTTTACATAATTGCAGTACGCACTTCCAATGATAGCATTTATTCAGAGAACCATAACTATTACGATAACTATATTCGCATCCACACCAATGAACGATAACGTTTTGTTTATTATAAGCGCACACTGCAGTTACGTACTCTACATAATTGCAGTACGCACTTCCAATGATAGCATTTACTCAGAGAACGATAACTATAACTATTACGATAATTATATTCGCATCCACACCAATGAACGATAACGTTTTCTTTATTATAAGCGCACACTGCAGTTACATACTCTACATAATTGCAGTACGCACTTCCAATGATAGCATTTATTCAGAGAACCATAACTATTACGATAACTATATTCGCATCCACACCAATGAACGATAACGTTTTCTTTATTATAAGCGCACACTGCAGTTACGTACTCTACATAATTGCAGTACGCACTTCCAATGATAGCGTTTATTCCGAGAACGATAACTATTACGATAACTATATTTGCATCCACACCAATGAACGATAAAATTTTGTTTATTATAAGCGCACACTGCAGTTACATACTCTACATAATTGCAGTACGCACTTCCAATGATAGCATTTACTCAGAGAACGATAACTATAACTATTACGATAATTATATTCGCATCCACACCAATGAACGATAACGTTTTCTTTATTATAAGCGCACACTGCAGTTACATACTCTACATAATTGCAGTACGCACTTCCAATGATAGCATTTACTCAGAGAACGATAACTATTCGAAAACTATATTGCTATCACACCATTATGAACGAAATTGTGTTATTTATAAGCGAACCCACTGGCAGTTATCTACTGTACAAATTCGTACGCCCTTCCAATGATAGGGTCCTATCAGGAAAGATAATATTACGAGAACTATATTTGCATCCACACCATATGACGATAAAATTTTGTTTATTATAAGGCACACTGCAGTTACATAATCTAATAAGGCAGTACGATCATTAAAATGATTAGCGTTATTCAAAAAGAAACGATAAACTCTTACGAAATCATGTATTTGCATACCCACCCAAATGCACACGACCAGGTTTCTGGTTATGCTTAAGACGCCACATTACTGCAGTTACGTATATACCATAATTGCAGTACGCACTTCAATGATAGCGTTTATCCGAGACCGATAACTATTACGGTAAATATATTTCGCATCAACATCCAACGGAACGATAATGTTTGTTTCTTTAACGCCGCACATTCTCAGGTTACAACTTACATAATTGCAGTTAGCAAGTCCAATCGATAGCGTTGTGATTCCCCTGAGATATCGCCACCCTACAACTATAACCGTCCCTAACTTATATTTGGCATCACCCACATGAACGATAACGTTTTGTTTATTCTAACGCGCCACACTGCAGTTGCATACTCTCAAAGGCAGTATGCATTCCAATGATAGCGTTATTCTGAGAAACGATACTATTACTGTACTATATTTGCATTCCACATACAAGGACCGATAATGTTTGTTTATTATAAGCGCACACGGCAGTAAATACTTTACATATTGCAGTCCGCAATTCCATGATACGTGTTTATCCGAGAACGATAACTATCGGATAACTCTATTTGGCCATTCCAAACCAATGAACGATTAAATTTGTTGATCATTAAGCGCCACAAATGCCAGTTACATAATCTACATAATGCAGTAGCATTCACAATGATTAGCGTTTATGTCCATAGACCGATAACTATTACGGACTTACTACCTAGATGTGCATTCCACACCACATGAGATAATGTTTGTTTATTATAAAGAGCACACTGCATGTTTACGTTTACATCACTATATAATTGCAAGCTACGCACTTCCAATGATAGCGTTTTATTCCGAGACCGATACTATTAAGATAACATATTGCATCCACACAATGAACGATAATGTTTGTTATAAAGAGCCATCGCAACCCTTCAGCCTTACCAATAAAACTTCTACATTAATGGCAGTACCATTTCCAATGCATGCGCTTCTATTCCAGAGAACGCTAACTATACGCGAACTTTATATTTGCATCAACACAAATGACGATAAAATTGTTTATTATAAGGAAAACTGCAACGTCCGAAATATCCTACATTATCTGCAGTACGCACTTTCAACGATGCGTTTATTCCCTCTTCCCGAGGTACCCACGATAAATCATTACCAGATTACAATAGATTTGACTCCACACCAATGAACGATAAATTTTTGTTTATTATAAGCGAACACTGCAGTACATATCACATAATTGCAGTACCGCATTCCATGTAGAGTTTATTCCAAGAACTGATAAATATAGCGATAACTACATTAACATCCACATGAACGGATGATAATGTTTTGTTTATTATAAGCGCACACTGCAGTTACGTACTTTACATAATTGCAGTACGCACTTCCAATGATAGTGTTTATTCCGAGAACGATAACTATTACGATAACTATATTTGCATCCACTCCAATGAACGATAATGTTTTGTTTATTATAAGCGCACACTGCAGTTACATACTTTACATAATTGCAGTACGCACTTCCAATGATAGCGTTTATTCCGAGAACGATAACTATTACGATAACTATATTTGCATCCACACCAATGAACGATAACGTTTTGTTTATTATAAGCGCACACTGCAGTTACATACTCTACATAATTGCAGTACGCACTTCCAATGATAGCGTTTATTCCGAGAACGATAACTATTACGATAACTATATTTGCATCCACACCAATGAACGATAATGTTTTGTTTATTATAAGCGCACACTGCAGTTACATACTTTACATAATTGCAGTACGCACTTCCAATGATAGCATTTACTCAGAGAACGATAACTATAACTATTACGATAATTATATTCGCATCCACACCAATGAACGATAACGTTTTCTTTATTATAAGCGCACACTGCAGTTACATACTCTACATAATTGCAGTACGCACTTCCAATGATAGCATTTACTCAGAGAACGATAACTATAACTATTACGATAATTATATTCGCATCCACACCAATGAACGATAACGTTTTCTTTATTATAAGCGCACACTGCAGTTACATACTCTACATAATTGCAGTACGCACTTCCAATGATAGCATTTACTCAGAGAACGATAACTATAACTATTACGATAATTATATTCGCATCCACACCAATGAACGATAACGTTTTCTTTATTATAAGCGCACACTGCAGTTACGTACTCTACATAATTGCAGTACGCACTTCCAATGATAGCATTTACTCAGAGAACGATAACTATAACTATTACGATAATTATATTCGCATCCACACCAATGAACGATAACGTTTTCTTTATTATAAGCGCACACTGCAGTTACATACTCTACATAATTGCAGTACGCACTTCCAATGATAGCATTTATTCAGAGAACCATAACTATTACGATAACTATATTTGCATCCACACCAATGAACGATAAAATTTTGTTTATTATAAGCGCACACTGCAGTTACATACTCTACATAATTGCAGTACGCACTTCCAATGATAGCGTTTATTCCGAGAACGATAACTATTACGATAACTATATTTGCATCCACACCAATGAACGATAATGTTTTGTTTATTATAAGCGCACACTGCAGTTACATACTTTACATAATTGCAGTACGCACTTCCAATGATAGTGTTTATTCCGAGAACGATAACTATTACGATAACTATATTTGCATCCACACCAATGAATGATAATGTTTTGTTTATTATAAGCGCACACTGCAGTTACGTACTCTACATAATTGCAGTACGCACTTCCAATGATAGCGTTTATTCCGAGAACGATAACTATTACGATAACTATATTTGCATCCACACCAATGAACGATAAAATTTTGTTTATTATAAGCGCACACTGCAGTTACATACTCTACATAATTGCAGTACGCACTTCCAATGATAGCATTTACTCAGAGAACGATAACTATAACTATTACGATAATTATATTCGCATCCACACCAATGAACGATAACGTTTTCTTTATTATAAGCGCACACTGCAGTTACATACTCTACATAATTGCAGTACGCACTTCCAATGATAGCGTTTATTCCGAGAACAATAACTATTACGATAACTATATTTGCATCCACTCCAATGAACGATAATGTTTTGTTAAGAAGCGCTACACGCAGTTAAATACTTTACATTAATTGCAGTACGGACTTCCATGATACGTTTCTTCGAGACGATAACTATCACGGAGAAAAACTTATATTTGCATCCACACAATGAACGATAACGTGTTGTTTATTAGAAGCGCACACTGCGTTACAGACTTACATAATTGCAGTACGCAATTACAATGATAGCGTTATTCCTGAAGAACCGATAAATCTTACGATAAACGATATTCGCATCCCACATCCACATGAACGGATGATAATGTTTTGTTTATTATAAGCGCACACTGCAGTTACGTACTTTACATAATTGCAGTACGCACTTCCAATGATAGTGTTTATTCCGAGAACGATAACTATTACGATAACTATATTTGCATCCACACCAATGAACGATAATGTTTTGTTTATTATAAGCGCACACTGCAGTTACATACTTTACATAATTGCAGTACGCACTTCCAATGATAGCGTTTATTCAGAGAACCATAACTATTACGATAACTATATTTGCATCCACTCCAATGAACGATAACGCTTTGTTTATTATAAGCGCACACTGCAGTTACGTACTTTACATAATTGCAGTACGCACTTCAAATGATAGCATTTACTCAGAGAACGATAACTATAACTATTACGATAATTATATTCGCATCCACACCAATGAACGATAACGTTTTCTTTATTATAAGCGCACACTGCAGTTACATACTTTACATATTGCAGTACGCACTTCCCAATGATAGCGTTTATTTTTTTTTTTTTTGTTTTTATTTTTTTTTTTTTTTTTTTTTTTTTTTTTTTTTTGTCGAGAACATAACTATCCTGATAACTATCTTGCATCCACACATTAGGAACAGATAAAGGTTTGGTTATTATAGCGCAACACTGCAGTAGTACTTTCATAATTGCAGTACGCCCTTCAAATGATAGCGTTTTATTCGAGAATGATAACTTTACATAACTGTATTGCATCACACCAATGAACGATAAGGTTTTGTTTATTATAAGCGCACCATTCTTGCAGTAGTACTCCTCTTTTGATTCTTTTTTTTACTCTGGTTGCAGTACGCACTTCCAATGATAGCATTTATTCAGAGAACCATAACTATTACGATAACTATATTTGCATCCACTCCAATGAACGATAATGTTTTGTTTATTATAAGCGCACACTGCAGTTACATACTTTACATAATTGCAGTACGCACTTCCAATGATAGCGTTTATTCAGAGAACGATAACTATAACTATTACGATAATTATATTCGCATCCACACCAATGAACGATAACGTTTTCTTTATTATAAGCGCACACTGCAGTTACATACTCTACATAATTGCAGTACGCACTTCCAATGATAGCATTTACTCAGAGAACGATAACTATAACTATTACGATAATTATATTCGCATCCACACCAATGAACGATAACGTTTTCTTTATTATAAGCGCACACTGCAGTTACATACTCTACATAATTGCAGTACGCACTTCCAATGATAGCATTTATTCCGAGAACAATAACTATTACGATAACTATATTTGCATCCACTCCAATGAACGATAACGTTTTGTTTATTATAAGCGCACACTGCAGTTACGTACTCTACATGGTTGCAGTACGCACTTCCAATGATAGCATTTATTCAGAGAACCATAACTATTACGATAACTATATTCGCATCCACACCAATGAACGATAACGTTTTCTTTATTATAAGCGCACACTGCAGTTACATACTCTACATAATTGCAGTACGCACTTCCAATGATAGCATTTACTCAGAGAACGATAACTATAACTATTACGATAATTATATTCGCATCCACACCAATGAACGATAACGTTTTCTTTATTATAAGCGCACACTGCAGTTACATACTCTACATAATTGCAGTACGCACTTCCAATGATAGCATTTATTCAGAGAACCATAACTATTACGATAACTATATTCGCATCCACACCAATGAACGATAACGTTTTCTTTATTATAAGCGCACACTGCAGTTACATACTTTACATAATTGCAGTACGCACTTCAAATGATAGCATTTATTCAGAGAACCATAACTATTACGATAACTATATTCGCATCCACACCAATGAACGATAATGTTTTGCCCCCTTTATTTTCTAACCAGAGCACACCTCGCAGCTTACGTAAATCCCCTTAACTGCAGTACGCATTCAATGATAGGTTTATTCCGAGAACGAGAACTATTACGATAAGTCCAGTGGGTACGGAACTCCAGTATTCATGAACCCCTTCCCATTTTCACTATTTTGTTATATTGAAGTATGTTTGGTTTTTTTGCTAAACTTCATTTGCAAAATTAAACTATTTTTTGCCTCAGGAACTAAACTCACAGCACCCCCATATTGACAGAAAAACACAGAATTGTGACATTTTTGCAGATTTATTAAAAAGAAAAAACTGAAATATCACATGCTCCTAAGTATTCAGACCCTTTGCTCAGTATTTAGTAGAAGCACCCTTTTGATCTAAAACAGCCATGATTCTTTTTGGGAAAGATGCAACAAGTTACTCACACCTGGATTTGGGGATCCTCTGCCATTCCTCCTTGCAGATCCTCTCAGTTCTGTCAGGTTGGATGGTAAACGTGGTGGACAGCCATTTTTAGGTCTCTCCAGAGTGCTCCGGGGGTTTAAGTCAGGGTTGTGCTGGGCCATTTCAAGAGCAGTCACAGAGTTGTGTGAAGCCAATCCTTCGTTATGAGTAGTCCGCTTCCCCTCCGTGCTTAGGGTCATGTCCTTCGCTTTGCGCTTACACGGTAAACATTCATGGCTTACAGTTCCGGAGGTCCTGAGTCCCACTCTGGCAGAAGGTTTTTCTCCTTCCGCTACCAGGATATCTCCTGTCCACTTGCCCCGCCGCATTCATCTTTTCCCGCGATTCGCAACCAGTCGTATTGTTTTCATTCACTGCAGCCCTGAAAAAACACCACCCCCCTACAGCATGCAGGCTTCCGATCTACCACCATGCTTCACTGTTGGGACTGTATTGGACAGTGTGATGAGCAGTGCCTGGTTTTCTCCTCACATAACGCTTAGAATTAAGGCCAAAAAGTTATATATTGGTCTCATCAGACCAGAGAATCTTATTTCTCACCATCTGGGAGTCCTTCAGGTGTTTTTTAACAAACTCCATGCGGGCTTTCATGTGTCTTGAACTGAGGAGAGGCTTCCGTCGGGCCAATCTGCCATAAAGCCCCGACTGGTGGAAGGCTTCAGTGATGGTTGACTTTCTACAACTTACTCCCATCTCCCGACTGCATCTCTGGAGCCACAGTGATCTTTGGGTTCTTCTTTACCTATCTCACCAAGGCTCTTCCCCACGACCATAGCTCAGTTTGGCCGGCCCCCCCTCCCAGACGGCCAGGTCTAGGGAGGGTTCTGGTCGTCCCAAACGTCTTCCATTTAAGGATTTTGGAGGCCACTGTGCTCTTAGGAACCTTAAGTTCAGCAGAAATTTTTTTGTAACCTTGGCCAGACTGTGCCTTGCCACAATTCTGTCTCTAAGCTCTTCAGGCAGTTCCTTTTGACCTCATAATTCTCATTTGCTCTGACATACACTGTGAGCAGTAAGGTCTTATATCGATAGGTGTGTGGCTTTCCTAATCAAGTCAAATAAGTATAATCAAACACAGCTGGACTCAAACGAAGGTTTAGAACCATCTCAAGGATGATCAGAAGAAATGGACAGCACCTGAGTTAAATATAGAGTGCACAGCAAAGGGTCTGAAATACTTAGGACCATGTGATATTTCAGTTTTCTTTTTTAATAAATCTGCCCAAAAAATGTCAACAATTCTGGTTTTTCTGTCAATATGGGGTGCTGTGTGTACATAATGAGGGAAAAAAATTAACTTAAAATGATTTTAGCAAATGGCTACAATATAACAAATAGTGAAAAATTTAAAGGGGTCTGAATAATTTCCGTACCCACTTTATGTAACAGTTGTGTGCTTAAATTTTTTGGGAAGCATGTGATACTTTTTTTCAGGATATGAGATAAAAGTAAACAAAAAAAGAGCATGTATCTTAAAATGGAAAATCTTTATAACAATATACACTACAGTTACAAAAGTTTGTGGGCCGGTACATTTAATTCTTCTTCTTTTTTTAAAGAAACTTCACAAACTTAAATGTTACGAGGTGGTGATAGCAAAGATTTATATTGTTAGAAAAGATTATATTCTTTGAATAAATGCCTGTTATTTTTAACTTTTTATTCATCAAAGAATCCTGGAAAAAAATGTATCACAGTTTCCACAAAAAATATCGTGCAGCACATTACTTAATTTAATAATAAGAGCAGAATATAGAATGATTCTGAAGTCAGTGCAACTTTATACTGAGTAATGTGATGGAAATTCAGCTTTATCACAGAAAGAAATAAATTATTTAAAGGAACCTAAAAATAGAACCATTATTTATATGTAATAACATTACTGTTTTTTTCTGTATTTTTTGCTTCAACCATCATGCAGCCTTGCTGAGCTTAACCCCCCCTTTAGCCACGCTTAAAAACATTACAGCTACTGATCCCAAACTTTTGACCGGCAGTGTAAGTGTTTAGAAGTGCCGGTGAGCTCTGGGTGCGAGGTGGTCCTGAAATGGTCCTAAAATTGATTTTACATTCGTAATATACACATTCCTGGTCAAATTTGCATCAACTTTCTGCATCTCTGAAGTGACTTTGCTTTTCAGTCGCCGTCATTAATCAGCTGTCAGTCATCTCCCACACGTCTTCTGAGTGTCGTCTCGGAGCGAATGCATTTAACGCCTCGTGAGCGAGGAAACCCGAGCCGGAGCGTCTGGTTAAGAGGCCACGTATGACTTGCATACTGATGATGTGTTTGTGGATAAACTAGATATTGAGATGTCCCATAAAATGTGACTTTGGCTTTGTGCTGGTATCCGTGCTGTATGAAAGGCAAAGACTGCAGCTATTGTGAGCGTGTCTGAATCGCTGGCTCGACGCCGGATTTCCTCCAGCACTGCTTTGCTTTCTGCTGCCATGTGTAACATTTACAGTCATTTAGCAGATGCTTTTTCATCCAAATGAGGACAATAGAAGCAATCAAAACCAACAAGAGAGCAATGATACGCAAGTGCTATGACAAGCCACAGCTAGCTTAGCGCAGCACACATAGCAAGGTTTTTTTAAATCATACAATAAATAAAAAGAAAACAGATAGAATAGAGCAAGCTAGTGTTAGAGGCCTTTTTTGCTTTTGTTAATCAGAAGGAGTCAGAATTATAATTGTATAATAAATAAAAACAAAACACTCAGCCGGCAAAAAGAATCGAGAAGCAGTGTTGTTGGTTTGTTGTTTTGTTTTTTTTTTTTAAACAAGCAGTTTGTAACTAATATACGTGCAAGTCTAAAAGGGGCTAAAAGTTTTTTTTTAAAGAATAGAATTAGCATAGAGAGTGCTAGAGTTAGAGGGTCAAATATGCTGAAGGATAAATATATACTATGTCCTTATATATATAATTTGTTTTATATATAAAAGATAATTCAAACTGATATTATTTCTATATATATTGGATTTTAATGAAAGCATAAAAGCTTTCCGTTTAGCACAAAAACGACTGATTAGTGTGTTAATCATATGAAATTAAAACGGTTATTTTTTGAAAATAACTCAAGTAAAAACAGTTGTTGAGTATAGCATGTACATGGCAGCTGTAATAAAAATCTGTTTTCATGACCGATGAAGACATAAAGAATATGTAATTTAGGCATATATTAAAAAAAAAAAAACAAAAAAGATTTTTTTCTAGCTATGAATTCAGGAGGATTTCATCCCAAACTGTAAATTTTCCGATTTTCAGAAGTTTCTGTGTATGTTTAGCGCGAAATGAAATAAAGTTTTCATTCAGCCAAAAACTGAGACAGAAAGTGATGCTTATTTAATAATCAATTAATTAATTACATTTAATTAATAATAAACCATCAAATAAAACCTGAGTTGTATACAAACAATTAAATTATTTTTATACTTTTTCATGATGTAATTCTGTTTCTACTCCAATTCGTTGTTGAAATATAAATGTTTAAAACCGAAACTAAGGGTCCTTCGGGCCAAAAACTGAGGGAACAGGATGCTTACCAGGGTTGCAAAAGGGTGGAACATTTCCAGTAAATTTCGGAAATATTCCAGAAATTTTGGAAACTTTCCAGGATTTTTTTTTTTTTGAATATTCCAGGGATTTTTGGAAACTTTCCAGGATTTTTTTTTTTTGAATATTCCAGGGATTTTTGGAAAGTATCTGGAAATTTACCAATAAATCAATCAATAAATTCAATCAAGTTTATTTAATAATTAACATTAAAATAAAAGTGAGTTAAAGCATTTTATATAACTAATAATAAAAACTATTTTCCTCAACAGATTTATTAAAACATCCATTAAATAATAAAGACAACACTAGCAGGTTAAGTAAAACATAAATAAGTAACAGTGCATTTATTTATCACTTTTTCAAGCAAAACATTTAATCTAATTTCTTTTGTTGTGTTAGCTGCATAGTTTGTGTGCATCGCTCTGCATGATCACCTTCACTAATGCGCAAAACAACATGCAAAAACTGTGAAGAAGCATCAGGGCTTCAGCGCCAGACCCACGTTAAACATGTGCTTCCCGCTGCATGCATTATAGCCGTCGCTGAGCAATTTTCTGCCGATATGGGCTAGCGGCGCCGATCCTGCATGTAGCCCCAGTTAGCAGCGCTTCTGAAGGCAACTGAAGCGCTCCGTTCACTCTGGAGCGCCGCATTAAAGGCCTTTCAAGCTCCAGATTACTGTTTTGCGCTACACTTTGGCCCCTGGAGGATAATATCCCGCCAGCGGAGGTCTGGTTCCCATCTGACGTGGCGATGGGGTGAGGAGCCTCAAACTCACACATGAACAATCACAGCTCGCTCCTGTTTCTGTGCCTCTGTCTAAACAAGTGACCAGCTTGCTTCAGATCTCTCTTTATGCTATTTGTGACCCTGGACCACAAAACTGGTCAATTATTCGAAATTGAGATTTCTGATCATTAATGACGAAAAGATCATCTTCCATGAATGTGTGGTTGTAGGAGCGGACAAATATTTGAAAAATATGGAATCTAGATTTAGAAAAAAATCTAACTATTGAGAAACCTCATCTTTAAGGTGTTCCAAATGCAGTTTCTTTAAGCAATTGGCATATGTACTAACTCAAACAGTAAGTTTGGATCGATTAGGTCGGAGAATTTACCAAAATATCGTGGAAATGATCTTATTAAAATCCTAAGCACTTTTGGCATAAAAGAGCAATGATAATTGTGCCATAGCGAATATGTATTGTGGTATTGGCTACAAATATCCCCCAGCGACTTAACACTGCTTTTGTGCTGCAGGGACACATATAATTATATAAGTCTTTGACTCAATCGTTCTGTCAGCTTGTATTCTTTCAGTCAGCACAGGTTTTGTGTTTGTTTCTGGAGCTGATTGATCGTAGGCCTCGTTGATCTGAGCTCACGCTCCTCAGTTTTTGAGTTAAAAAAAGCACTATTTCTGGATAAATTTTGCCTATAATCAGTTTCTGAGTGAAAAAAAACAACAACATTATTTGTGGATTATTTTCATAATATTTGTGGATAATTTTGATAAAATATTCAGTTTTTGAGTAAAAAAAAAATAGCATTATTTGTGGATAATTTTGGCAAAACGTTGAAATTTTGAGTGAAAAAAAAACATTATTTGAAGAAAAACAATATTTATGCATCATTTTGGCAAAATAGTAATTTTTTGAGTGAAGCAAGCATTATTTGTAGATAATTTTGGCAAAATATTTAGGTTTTGAGTGGAAAACAAAAAACATTATTAGTGGATTATTGTGACAATATTCACTCAAAACCTCAAATATACAAAATAAATATAAAACCTGTGCTGATAGAAAGAAAACAAATTGACAAAATAATTCAGTCGAAGACTTATATAATAATAAGCGACCCTGCAGCACAAAAGCAGTGTTGAGTCGCTGGGGGATATTTGTAGCAATAGCCAAAAAAACATTGAATGGGTCAAAATTATAGATTTTTCTTCTTCTATGCCAAAAAATCATTAGGATATTAAGTAAAGATCATGTTTCGTGAAGATTTTTGTAAATGTCCTACCGTAAATATTTCAAAACTTAATGTTTGATTAGTAATATGCATTGCTAAGAACTTCATTTGAACAACTTTAAAGATGATTTTCTCAATATTTAGATTGTTTTGCACCCTCAGATTCCAGATTTTCAAATATTGTCCTCTCCTAACAAACCATACATCAATGGAAAGTATAAGTCTCAATAATCTCACGTTCTGAATGGTGTTGTGTCTCAAGGGTCACACATAGCACACGAGAGATTGTATAAGTAATTCTATGTAGGCTGGTCATTTTTGGTGTAGTGTAACAAGATGGGAAATAAATCCCCAAAAAGTACAAAAAGGAATCTAGAAATGTTTTGTGAAGTTGTGAGCAGCCAGCAGTATCTCCAGCAGAGTTTCTCTGAGCAGAATGAGATCTAATCGATGCGTGTCTCGCTGCAGAGGAGGAGATTTCTCCTCAGACCGGCACCTACTTTCTGAAACGCAAGCCAATCTCGGTGCGCTTGATGAATATGCATGAGTCACTCTGGGCTTTCATCTATGATTCACGGGGCTTATGCGGGGTTAGGCTCTTAAATATAGCCGCGAGGTACAGTAACTCGGGCGTTGGAACTGGGTTACATAGTTAAGAGCAGCTCGCAGCCAATCAGAGCGCAGCTCCACACACACTCACACTGGAGTTCAATCACGACCTTTGAACCCCAGCGCCGACCTCGGGGTCGAACCCGTCAGCAACCGCTGGAACGCTACACTGAGACATCTGTCGTGTTTTTATTTACGGTGAACACCGTTTGGTCCGATGCATCATCACCTAACAATGAGCAACACATCTGCTACAGTATTTATTCATCTTTGTTAGCATTAGTTAATACAAATACAACTGTTCATTAATGTTAGCTCAGGTCCATTATATAATATTAACAGATACAACGTTTGATTTTAATAATGTATTAGTAATCATTTTAATAATAAATACATAGTATTTTCATGTTATAGTATAGTTGTTATTCCTTATTTTGACTTCATTTATTTTTTATTGCATGTTCATTAATTTGTAGGCGGTTTTAATATTTTAGTTTTTGATTAAATTAATTTTATTACTGTATTTTATTTATTTTTCAATGTTTAGTAGCTTTAGATGAATTTTTGGATAAGGTTTTGGATTTCTATTAATATTTTTCTTTTATTATTTTTTTTACCGCTGTAGATGATTACATATTTTGATAAAGTTTTATTAGTTTTAGTAATATTTTTCTTTATTATTTTTTAACGCTTTAGAAGCTTTAGATTAATATTTTGGATTAGTTTTTATCATTTCTATTAATATTTGTATTTGTTATTATTTTTAATGCTTTAGCAGCTTTAGAATAATATTTTGGATCAGTCTTTTATTTTCATTGATTTTATTTTTATTTTCAAGTTTAGTTAAAGTTTTTTTTTTTTTTATATGCTGTTATAATTGTTATTCGATCACTATTTCCGGTTTGTATTTTATTACATAAAATTACAAAACTATGAGATAATGAGAAGTGTCTCCTTCGCAACTAGTTGAAATAAAACAAGTCTACATTTTTTTGTATTTTAATTTGAATTTATTTAATTTTTAATGAAATATTATTTGATTACTGTTGCAAATAAAAAATGCTTTTAGTACAGAAGAATAACTGGTATGAGAGCGCCTGGGTGCTGCTTCTTGTGTTTGGATCTGATGTGTGTGAAAGCGCAGCATTAGCTGAATAAATAAATGCGAGTGAATGTCAGGAAAGAAAGAAAGAAAGCAGGAGTGTGAGCCTCACAGAACTCCGGCAGAGGAAGATAAGCAGCAGGTGATGTTCGGCTGGATCGGGTTACTGATGGGAAGCGCTGCAAGGGATTATGGGACATGGCCTCGTTCTGCTGCGTCTCTGAGGAAGCAAACTAGTTCCTCAAGACACGAGCTTCTGTCTAACCATCAGCAGCACACAGAGAGAAACTCACACACACTCGCAGTGGGGAAATACTGCTACACTGAGTGTATATATACACTATATATACTTCTATACACTATTTATACTTCTATACACTATATATACTTATGTACACTATATATACTTATATACACTATATATACTTATGTACACTATATATACTTATGTACACTATATATACTTATGTACACTATATATACTTATGTACACTATATATACTTATGTACACTATATATACTTATGTACACTATATATACTTATGTACACTATATATACTTATGTACACTATATATACTTATGTACACTATATATACTTATGTACACTATATATACTTATGTACACTATATATACTTATGTACACTATATATACTTATGTACACTATATATACTTATGTACACTATATATACTTATGTACACTATATATACTTATGTACACTATATATACTTATGTACACTATATATACTTATGTACACTATATATACTTATGTACACTATATATACTTATGTACACTATATATACTTATGTACACTATATATACTTATGTACACTATATATACTTATATACACTATATATACTTATGTACACTATATATACTTATATACACTATATATACTTATGTACACTATATATACTTATATACACTATATATACTTATGTACACTATATATACTTATATACACTATATATACTTATGTACACTATATATACTTCTATACACTATATATACTTCTATACACTATATATACTTCTATACACTATATATACTTATATACACTATATATACTTATGTACACTATATATACTTCTATACACTATATATACTTATATACACTATAACTTTAGTAAACTATAGTTACTTCTATACCCTATATATACTATCATACAACTATATATTTCTATCACTATATCTACTAGTCCACTATATACTTATGTACCCTATAAAATTTATAAAAAAAAACTTATGTACACTAATATATACACTTATGTACACTATATATACTTATATACACTATATATACTTATGTACACTATATATACTTCTATACACTATATATACTTATGTACACTATATATACTTCTATACACTATATATACTTCTATACACTATATATACTTCTATACACTATATATACTTATATACACTATATATACTTATGTACACTATATATACTTATATACACTATATATACTTATGTACACTATATATACTTATGTACACTATATATACTTATGTACACTATATATACTTATGTACACTATATATACTTATGTACACTATATATACTTATGTACACTATATATACTTATGTACACTATATATACTTATGTACACTATATATACTTATGTACACTATATATACTTATGTACACTATATATACTTATGTACACTATATATACTTATGTACACTATATATACTTATGTACACTATATATACTTATGTACACTATATATACTTATGTACACTATATATACTTATGTACACTATATATACTTATGTACACTATATATACTTATGTACACTATATATACTTATGTACACTATATATACTTATGTACACTATATATACTTATGTACACTATATATACTTATGTACACTATATATACTTCTATACACTATATATACTTCTATACACTATATATACTTATATACACTATATATACTTATGTACACTATATATACTTATATACACTATATATACTTATGTACACTATATATACTTATATACACTATATATACTTATGTACACTATATATACTTATATACACTATATATACTTATGTACACTATATATACTTATATACACTATATATACTTATGTACACTATATATACTTATATACACTATATATACTTATGTACACTATATATACTTATATACACTATATATACTTATGTACACTATATATACTTATATACACTATATATACTTATGTACACTATATATACTTATATACACTATATATACTTATGTACACTATATATACTTATATACACTATATATACTTATGTACACTATATATACTTATATACACTATATATACTTATGTACACTATATATACTTATATACACTATATATACTTATGTACACTATATATACTTATATACACTATATATACTTATGTACACTATATATACTTATGTACACTATATATACTTATGTACACTATATATACTTATATACACTATATATACTTATGTACACTATATATACTTCTATACACTATATATACTTATGTACACTATATATACTTCTATACACTATATATACTTATGTACACTATATATACTTATATACACTATATATACTTATGTACACTATATATACTTATGTACACTATATATACTTATGTACACTATATATACTTATGTACACTATATATACTTATGTACACTATATATACTTATGTACACTATATATACTTATGTACACTATATATACTTATGTACACTATATATACTTATGTACACTATATATACTTATGTACACTATATATACTTATGTACACTATATATACTTATGTACACTATATATACTTATGTACACTATATATACTTATGTACACTATATATACTTATGTACACTATATATACTTATGTACACTATATATACTTATGTACACTATATATACTTATGTACACTATATATACTTATGTACACTATATATACTTATGTACACTATATATACTTATGTACACTATATATACTTATGTACACTATATATACTTATGTACACTATATATACTTATATACACTATATATACTTATATACACTATATATACTTATGTACACTATATATACTTATGTACACTATATATACTTATATACACTATATATACTTATGTACACTATATATACTTATGTACACTATATATACTTATGTACACTATATATACTTATGTACACTATATATACTTATGTACACTATATATACTTATGTACACTATATATACTTATGTACACTATATATACTTATGTACACTATATATACTTATGTACACTATATATACTTATGTACACTATATATACTTATGTACACTATATATACTTATGTACACTATATATACTTATGTACACTATATATACTTATGTACACTATATATACTTATGTACACTATATATACTTATGTACACTATATATACTTATGTACACTATATATACTTATGTACACTATATATACTTATGTACACTATATATACTTATGTACACTATATATACTTATGTACACTATATATACTTATGTACACTATATATACTTATGTACACTATATATACTTATGTACACTATATATACTTATGTACACTATATATACTTATGTACACTATATATACTTATGTACACTATATATACTTATGTACACTATATATACTTATGTACACTATATATACTTATATACACTATATATACTTATGTACACTATATATACTTATGTACACTATATATACTTATGTACACTATATATACTTCTATACACTATATATACTTATGTACACTATATATACTTCTATACACTATATATACTTCTATACACTATATATACTTCTATACACTATATATACTTATGTACACTATATATACTTATGTACACTATATATACTTATGTACACTATATATACTTATGTACACTATATATACTTATATACACTATATATACTTATGTACACTATATATACTTCTATACACTATATATACTTATGTACACTATATATACTTATATACACTATATATACTTATGTACACTATATATACTTATATACACTATATATACTTATGTACACTATATATACTTATGTACACTATATATACTTATGTACACTATATATACTTATGTACACTATATATACTTATGTACACTATATATACTTATGTACACTATATATACTTCTATACACTATATATACTTATGTACACTATATATACTTATGTACACTATATATACTTATGTACACTATATATACTTATGTACACTATATATACTTATGTACACTATATATACTTATGTACACTATATATACTTATGTACACTATATATACTTATGTACACTATATATACTTATGTACACTATATATACTTATGTACACTATATATACTTCTATACACTATTTATACTTCTATACACTATATATACTTATATACACTATATATACTTATGTACACTATATATACTTATATACACTATATATACTTATGTACACTATATATACTTCTATACACTATATATACTTATGTACACTATATATACTTATATACACTATATATACTTATGTACACTATATATACTTATATACACTATATATACTTATGTACACTAGTCCCCTTTGACGAGGATCATACCTAAAACCTTTCTTAGTCTTGGTACAACTTTGATTACGGGGTGGAATCCCTTCACATGGGGACTACTGTACATACGTATTTCCTTAGATTTAAAACTTCTTTATTTCAGCTAGTCATAATTTCTACCATAACTATCCAATTTATTTAAATTCGAGCTGGAGCACTAATAGCTCAACTAAAACACACAAATAGAACTATATAGACTTTTTTAAAATTTTATATATATTAAAATATTAATAATATAGATATTTGATATTTTATTCATAAATAATAAACATAACCTCAATTTATAATAAATGTACTATTTCATGTCCAGAAATCACATTTAAAATATTGGGGTAAATAGATCTAGAATTTGATCATCCTTGTGTTTTTATTTTGAAAATATTTTTTTTTGATGATTAATTATATATAAATATTTTAATTCCCTATAATATATATATATTTAAAATTCAGAAAATACATAAAATAAAGAAAACTTGATTTAAAATATATAAAAATGAAAACAAACTTAATTAGACTGTACCGGGCTGACGAGACGTGAGACGTGGTGGATCATCTGCACTTTATTAAAGAACCTGGTAACCCCGGCAGGTCAAACACTGGCAAACCGTTAGTGGGAAAACACAAGAATAGTCCCCGGCTAGCGGAGGTCACCGATCCACCAGATCACAGGGGGGGCAACGAGAGTGCGGAAAGACAGGAAACAGGCAAAGATCAGAAACCGCAGAAATAGGCAAGGCAAGGAAAACTCGGAAAGGGGTACGGGCTAAACAATACTCAGCAAAGAATGGCAGTTTGAGTGGGTGTTATACAGTGAGTGAGGCGATTAGAAACAGCTGTGTGCAATCAGTGCAATCAGTGCAGTGTGCAAACCGTGCAATGATGATGGGAAATGTAGTCCGGGGTGCTATGCAACTGTTTGTGTTGTGCGAGAGTCAATGTAATGGTAAGGGTGACCTCTGGTGGTGAATAAATTGAAGTCCATGGACCGAATTCGTGACATATACATTGTTTTTATTTAAAATCAATTATATTATATATTAGTGCCGTCAAAACGATTAATCGCATTCAAAATACTTTTTGTTTACCTAAATATGTGTCTGTGCTGTGTCATTTATGTATAATATACAACACCACATGCCTTATATTCTTTCAGAAGAATATGTTATTTGATTATATAATATATTTTTTAAAATATAAATTATATGAATATAAATGTATCCTTTTTAAAAATATGCATGCATATGTTTTTAATTTATCTATACATATAAATATACCCAGTACACACATTTATTATGTAACCACAAACTTTTATTTTGGATGCGACCAGCACGAATTATATTATATTATAAATTCCTTTTGTAGTTTTTAGTCATTGCCACTATGGCCACAGTCATAATTTGATTTGAGTTGTTTTTAATCAATAAAAAGCTAATTTGTTATGCATTTCTCCAGTTCTGAGCAGCTTGGAGGTTTAATTCCACTTGCTGCAATGCATTCTGGGATTGCTTTAAGCATTGCATCCTGTTGTGTGCTCTTCACGGACCGGCGGTACTCTGTGTGTGTGTTTGCAGTGACCGCTAAAATAGTGGGAAAGAGCTGCTGACGCGGTCGTTTGCACCCTGCGCTACAACACCGTCAAACAGATGAAGGTCATTGCATCATCACGTTTTAGAGACTCAACACGCATCCCATGTTCCTCAGTGTGTGTGTGTGTTGTGTGTGTGTGTGTGTTGTCTGCTGCAGATTTACAAGGGCTTCGACAAGATCCAGCACAGTTCAGCACTCTCACCACGACTCCCGATAGCATGTGTGGATTCAACGGTTCGACATCAACAACTACCTATCTGATCAAAGGTGATATCCCGAAACCGTCATCCATCATCAATCAGCATCATCAGCATCATCATCGGAGAGCTTCACACGGACCACTGACGTCAGTGCATCATGGGACAACACCTGGCACACACTGCTGCTCTTACCACCCGTTAACATTTGACCACATTCCGACTCAACCGCCCCGATCTTACTCAAGACACATCAGAATGCTTGACAGATAGGATTTCATCATATCTCTTATTAATTCCCATGCATATTATATTATTAATATATAGTGGCTATCTACCTATAAATATACTATATATTTTTGTGTGTGTGATATATATATATATATATATACACACACACACTTTATATATATAAAATAGCTGAATCGATAATTCCAAGATTGGTCTGTGTACAGATAATATAAATTAATGAAGTCCGTATTATATAACTATAAAAAAGTATATGAAACTATATGATATATTAAATTATCTAACTTTATATATAAAAATATATAATTTATATTTAATAATATAATATACTTTAGAAATCTGAATATTTTTCATATTTATTAAGATATTAAAATATAGTTTAATAATAAATTATATATACATTTTTATATAATGTGTTATATTTAAATTCAGAAATACAGTTAATTAAAAAAGAGTATTATTTTAAAAAATACATAATATGAAAAGGGATTTTTGTTTTTCCATAGTCTTTTTTATATTTCTATATATAATCATTAAATTTTAATAACTGCTATTGTCCTCTATTGTAAATCTTTTTGGATAAAAGTGTCTGCTAAATGACTATACTATACATATATATTAACATTTTTCACGTTTTCTTCTATATTATAAATATTTGAATGATTTTATTATATGATCTTTTGAATTGTTTGTTGGTTACAGTCACAGTGGCTGAATTGTGGCTCGTGAATGTGTCTGAGTCCAGAAACGGACTGAAGCGTGATGTCAGAGTTTTATCCGTGACGGAGGTCATGTGAAGCGTGTGACACGCACCTGTTCTGCTGGAGCTCATCAGACACAGACGGTTAAATATAGAGCGCTGTGGCTACGTGAAACCGCGCGCCCTACAGACAGGCTGTGAAATAATGGCTTTATATCACTAAACAGCCAAACGGAGATTTATGCAGAAAGCCTCATCCATTTATGTGTTTTTGTTAGGATCGGACATATGAAAAATTGGAATCTGAGGGTGCAAAAAATCTAAATATTGAGAAAAATCACCTTTAAAGTTGAAGTTCTTAGCAATGCATATTACTAATCACACATTAGTTTTAGGTACGGATTACTAAAATATCTTCATGGAACCTTATCTTATACTTAATATACCCTAATAATTTTGTGCGCATAAAGAGAAATGTAAATCATTGTGAACCCATACAATGTATGTTGGCTATTGCTACAAATATACTCCAGCGTCTTAACACTGCTTTTGTGCTGCAGGGTCAGAGTTGTTGTGTGTGATGTGTGCAGGTCGTGTTCACGACGGGAAGCTGTACACGGGGCTGTGTAACTTTAACGAGCGATGGGAGCGTCTGTCTCTGGCGCAGAAGAAGGGCATCAACCACCGCTATCAGCTGGGCTGTAACTGCAGGGTGAGTGCTGAGGGATCATGGGTAACTGCATATCCAGCGTCCGCCGTCATTAGCGTTAGATCAGTGAACACGAGTTAAAGTCTGTTTGTATTACATCAGAAATCCAGAAGAAAACTAATTTACTGGAAAAAGAATGATTGTATTATATTGTTAGTTCAATACGTAGACATGCTTTTTGATTATTACAATTTATTTAAACACCTTAAATGGAATCCAGAATATTAACACGTAGAATTTTAGGAAAAATAAATGCATTTCAGAAGGCCCTAAAAATGCAATTTGTAAAAAAAAAAATTTTTTTTTTTAATAATATATTTTGTAAAGTGTGTACGTTTCATAAGTTCATGACATTAATAAAATGCTTTTTTTATTAGTACAAAATAAATATTAAAACTTAACACATTACAATCAAAATCCCAAAATTTAAATGGAAAAATTTTGGGGCGAAAATAATGCATGTCATACTCTGCTTGATTTTTAATGAGCCCTAAATTAATTTTTGTCCAATATTTAAGAAATCGTAAAATAAAAAATCAAAAGTCTAAAAAAATGTATTTTATTATTAAAATGTAATTTAACCATTAATAATGGACTCCAGAAAATAGAATTTGGGAAAAAATGTAATGGATTTCATAGGACCCTAAAAATATAATTTTTGTAAAAATACATTTTGATGATAAATTGTGTATTGAATGATTTCAATTAATTAGACGTGCTTTTTGACAATTAAGATTTAAGTTAACCATTAAAACGAAGTCAAGAATTTTTTTTACATTTTTTTAAAAAATAGAATACAGAAAAATTCAAATGGAAAAAAACTGAATTTCATAGCGCCCTAAAAATATGTTTTTTAATAAACTTTTATTAAATTGTGCATGTTTCATGATTTAAATGAATTAGACATGCTTTCTGATTACTAACATTTAATTTAACCATTAAAACCGAATTTTTGGGAATTAAAACTGATTTTATAGATGACACGCAACACGCATGCAGACGTTAATTTAGCGATCAAATATCACCCGGAACCGATATATATCGTCTGCGATGTTATATGAATTGTTAGAGTTTTATGAGTTCAATAAGTAGACATGCTTTTTGATTAACACACGCCGCAAAATATTACTTATGCGTTCCAAATCCCGAAAATATGAGTATTCTTTACATCCGTCCTGTGTTCGCAGATCAAGCCGTGCCACTATCTGCCCTGCTTCGTCACGTCCAAGAACGAGTGCTTATGGACGGACATGCTGTCGCACTTCAGCTTCCCCGGCTATCAGTCGCGTCACTACGCCTGCATCCAGCAGAAGGAGGGCTACTGCAGCTGGTACCGAGGCGTGAGCGCTCGCGACAAGCTCATCATCAACACCACCGACCCCTGAGAACCGGCCTCAAACCACTACACCACCAGCCCAACCTTTCTGAACCGGAAGATTTTTCATGCTTCTTAAAGAACTCTCTTCTGCTCACCAAGCCTGCATTTATTTGATCCAAAATAGACGGCTGTTATATATTTTAAAATGTATTTTATAAAGCGAGAGTTCCGGTGCTTGGCTCTGATTGGCTGAGCCGAAGCTGTTGTAAATGACGCTACAAAGTAACACACACCTTTGTTTACGTTTGTGTGTTGCTCGGCAACCACTTTGTAGCAACCACATCTGTTTCTGAGGAGCTACATTGTTTTGTGGAAGAACACTGTGTTTATTAATATCACTACACTTTATTTGCTCCGTTTTATTTAGTGAAACCTTACTACGTATATGTGAATAACCGTTTTATAAAAGCAATAACCCCTATGAAGCCGTGGTTTACAGTGAATTTAAGCTTCGCGTCGTCATGCCTAACAACGCCCTTAGCTGTATAACTCCACTGTAACCCACGGCTTCACGGGGTACTGCTTTTATTCCTGTGATTCAAAGCTGAATTTTCAGCACCAGCACATGATCTTCAGAATCGTTCTAAATAGCGTTTGTCTCCTGAAACATTTCTTATTATTATGTGATTTCTTATTATTATTATGTTGAAAACAGCTGAGTAGATTTTTTTTAGGTTTCTTTGATGAATAGAAAGTTCTGAAGAACAGCATTTATCTGAAATGGAGATCTTTTTTAACATGTTCTTTATCATCCCCTCTGATCATTTGAGCGTCCTTGCTACATAAAATTATAATTTCTATAATTTTTCTATAACCGGGGTGCTGTGTATATGGAACTAATCGTATATTATTTTCAATAAATCTAATATTTGGGATCTTTCCTATTCATCAAGAATACTGGAAAAAAAATCCTCACTGTTTAATATTGATGGATAAGAATAATCAAGATTTTTCGGGAGCAGCGATCAGCAGTATTGTACTGATTTCTGTAGATCATGTGATACTGAAGACTGGAGGAATGATGCTGAGAATACAGCTGCGCATCACAGAAATAAAAATACATTATACTATATATTCACATTATAAACAGCTAATTTAAATTGTAATAATATTTCAATATTACTAGCTTTCGAAGTATTTTTGCAGCATTAAATGCACTGGCTTGGTAGGCAGAAGAGACGTCTTTAAAAAGCTGCTGACTGTCGTGTACATCACGCGCACACGTGAGCCTCCGCATTAACCAGATTAAATATGGCGTCTTTATGAACGCAATAAACCCCTGCTCTTTTATGTGAGTTCTGCTTTTTTAACACAGAATTTCATCATATGTACCTGCCTATTGTATATGTTCGTGGCCAAGTTATACTGTTCAGTATCTATTTTATGATCGCTCGAATCCGCTCAGAAGTTATTTTTCCTTCTTGCTGTTTATTATATGAGCTATGACATTTTGATTTATTATTTTTTTGTATTACGTTAAAGCAAAGATTAAAACTTAATGCGAGTCAGTCTTTGTCTACATCTGTGTCTAAAATTCGTTTCTATGGAAAAGTCCGATGGGAGGTACGGAGTTGTGAATCAGATCAGTGTTTTTTCTGCCACTCACCCTGTTTGCTTTCTGCTCCATTCCTTTCGCTGGAGCCTTCGGCCCCCGCTCCTGTTTTTACAACAATTTCCTATTCTGTCCTGTAACTTCAAACACCCGTCTGACCTCCCCGAGAGACTGGAACACTCACGTGTGTGTGTGTGTGTGAAGAGTGTGTGTGTGTGTGTGTGTAGAGAGTGTGTGTGTGTGCGTGTTTGTGTGTATTTGTTGGTGTGTGCGTGTGTTTGTTTGTTTGTGAGAGTGTGTGTGTGTTTGTGAGTGAGAGAGTGTGTTTGTGTGTGTGTGAGAGAGTGTGTGTGTGGTGTGTGTGTGAGAGAGGTGTGTTGTGTGGGTGTGTGAGGAGTTGTGTGTGTGTGTGTGGAGAGATGGTGGTTTTTGTGTTTGGTTGTGAGAGTGTGGTGTGTGGGGTGGTGCGAGAGTGTGTGGGTGGTGGGGTGAGAGAGGGTTGTGTGTGTGGGGAGAGAGTGTGGGGTGTGGTGGTGGGTGGGGAAAGTGTGTGTGTGTGTGTGTTGGTGAGAGAGTGTGTGTGTGTGTGTGGGTAGAGACTGGGGTGTGTGTGTGTGTGTGAGAGAGTGTGTGTGTGTGTGTGTGAGGAGTGTGGGTGTGTTTGTTTGTAGGAGTGTGTGGTGTGTGTGTTGGTGTGCGTTGTGTGTTTTGTGCGGTGTGTGGGTGTGTTGTGTGTGTGGTGTGTGTGTGTGTGTTGTGAGACCGATGACATTTCAATCGATTCGATTTTTCATTTCTTTGTTTTATCTTTTTATAATACACGTTGTGAAAACGGCTCTGTGGCTCTCTTGTCATTATTATTCTGGCAAAAATGAACATGAATGCGCTCATCCGAGTTTGTTTCTTTGTCAGTTTTGGAGAAATGCATCAGTGTCTCACTGCAAGTGAATGGGTGCCGTCAGAACGAGAGCTGATAGAAACATCACAATAATCCACAGCACTCCAGTCCATCAGTTAACATCTGGAGAAGACAAAAGCTGAAACAAATCCAGCATTAAGACTTTTTAACTAAAATATGAGTCCATAATCCATAATAAGTGCATCTGCTGTTGTCTCTCGCATCAAAATCCAGCCGCATATTTGTTTAGAGCTGTTTTGGACTGTAAACAGTGCTTAATTGCAATTAATTAGACATGCTGTTTGATTATTAAGATTTAATTTAACCTTTAATAATGGACTCCTGGAAATAGAATTTTGGAAAAAATTAAATACGAGGGATTTCATAGGGCCCTAAAAATATAATCTTTGTATTTTTTATTTTTTTAAATTGTGTAAGTTTGAATGATTTCAATTAATGAGACGTGCTTCTTGATTATTGTGATTTAGTTTAACCATTAAAACAAATTCAAGAAAAAAAATTAAATACAGGAAAATTCAAAGAGAAAAAAATGGAATTTGGGAAAACATTTAATGGATTTCATAGCGCCCTAAAAATACACATTTTGATAAACTTAATAAATTGTGCAAGTTTCATGATTTAAATGAATTATGCATGCTTTCTGATTCCTAAAATTCAACCATTAAAACGGAGTTTTGGAAAATTAAAATGACAAAAACATGACTTTGTAAAATATAATAAAGCAATAAGCCCCAAGAAGCCGTGGTTTAACAGTGGGATTAAACAGCGAGTGTGTTTTAGGCACGACGCGGATCTGTTAATAAATTCACTGTAACCACGGCTTCACGGGTATTGCTTTTTATAAAACGGTTATATCGAGTAATTTCACAAAATAAACAGAGCAATAAAGTTTAATTGATATGAATAAACACAGAATTCGCCGACACACAATGTAGCGCCTCATAAAACAGTTTGTGGTTTGCTACAAAGTTGTTGCCGGCCACCCACAAAACGTGAACAAGGTGTTTGTTCCTTGACGTCATTTACAACCCTTCGAACGCCGGCTCAGCCAATCAGAGTCAAGCACCGGAACTCTCCGTTTTATAAAACTGATTTTTTTTAGGGGACGACACACATGCAGGCATTCATTCCGCAATCAAAAATCAAACATCTTCAGTCTTTCAAAGGAAAAGCCCTGCATATTTGGGCACATAACAAGTGCGTCTGTATTAATAGACTTGTGCAGATTTCTCTCCTGATTCAGAACACTTTTTCACTGGAGGAAGCGTTGTGGATTATGGACTCTATGGTATTTTAGTTAAAAGCGTCTTAATGCTGGATTTGTCTCAGCTTTTGTCTTCTCCAGATGTTAACTGATGGACTGGAGTGCTGTGGATTATTGTGATGTTTTTATCAGCTCTCGTTCTGACGGCACCCATTCACTTGAAGTGAGACACTGATGCAGTGCTACATTTCTCCAAATCTGACAAAGAAACAAACTCATCCTGATCTCGGCTGGCCTGAGGTTTAGTAACCTGTTTAGTGACCAGGTCAGCGCAGAGACTCACCATCTGCGTGTGGTTGGGGAAGAGGGTTTGCTCGTTGAGCGGGAACTTGTCTGGACCCAGAGTCTGGTAGAGCTTGATCATGTGAGAGAACTGCAGAATCCAGACACACAAACACATGAATGATTCATTATTATAAAGAACACAGTGTTTTGTCTTCGTCCTCTTCCATCAAAACTCACTCAACCTCAAAAATGAGTTTACTTGAAGGCCATATAACGCATTAAAGAAGTACTGTAACGCGATATCATGTGAGTTCAGTCCCAAACACACTGATAACGCAGTATGTTTAGTCTTAGTTTAGTCTGAGTTTGCACTGAAACAACCCACAGAGTGAATCACAAAATCATGCTTTTCCGTTTAGACCGGTTTTATTCAGTTTGTCTGAAAGCAAGTAATACTTCTAATAGAAAAAATTAAATAAAAATGAGTTTGGCTTGTGGTATGCATACTAACTAGCTTTACTGACTGCAGAAATTACCGTGGGTTTTATTCATAACTCAGTTGTGTTTTTGAAGATATGATGCATATTTTACAGTCACAATAATCATTAAGATCTTTTAAAGTTGTCTTTTTTTATAGCAAGTAAGCATTGACTAACAAAGTATTTTAGTTTGATCAGATTATAGCTTTTATTTATGATCCAATTAACTTATAAAAACACAAACAATTATAATATCGACCTAAAGAAAAAACATTGTTTAAGCAGTGTTATTTTAGTATGATTACAGTATTGGTAATATGCTTTTTTGTGTGTGTAAATTTTCTGTTTTCATTTTAAAGTTTTAGTAATTTAGTTGTGTGCTTTTGTCATTTTTTTATAGTTCTTAATTTGTATTTCACTTTTAGTTTTATTTATATTGGTACTTAAAACAAGAACTGATGCAACTCGTGAAACTAAAACAAGTACAATTAAATAAAATAAGTTTATAGAGATGTTTATATTTTATTATTTGTTATATTTTGTTTAATATATTTTTTTCAAGTAATTAAATGTTTATGGTTTTAGTTTAAAGTTTTGTTTTAGCTATCTATAACAATATAATAATGTAATCAAGTATGGTTTTTATAATAATAATCTTTTTACATTGTAACAATGTTTTTGTCTTTGGGAAAATAAATATTTTGGATTAATATTAAAGCAGAATTTGAGGTTTAAACCAAAACATAAATACAATTTGTGACCCTGGAGCACAAAAGCAGTCATAAGAGTCAATTTTTCGAAATTGAGATTTATACATCTGAAGCTGAATAAATAATCTTTCCATTGATGTATGGTTTGTTTGGATACAATATTAGAAAATCTGGAATCTGAGGGTGCAAAAAAATCTAAATATTGAGAAAATCATCTTTAAAGTTGTTCAAATGAAGTTCTTAGCAATGCATATTACTAATCAAACATTAAGTTTTGATATATTTACGGTAGGAAATTTACAAAATATCTTCATGGAACATGATCTTTACTTAATATCCTAATGATTTTTGGCATAAAAGAAAAATTTAGAAAGGCTATTGCTACAAATATGCCTGTGCTTACTTATGACCAACGCTTTTGTGCTGCAGGGTCACATATGAGAAAAACTAATGCGTTTGGTATTATTTTTATTAGTTGTTTCAGCGTGTGAATCAGTCGTGTTGTAACGAGCATCACTAACAGACTCAGACTGACTGATGTTTGTGCACTAGTGAGGGGTTCAGACTCGTTCGACGCACCACCCAGGGTTTGCTGCAGAAGCTGTAGATGGAGAAGAGCGAGTTAACGCTGGGAACGGAGCCGTAGTTCAAGCCGATCACCAGGTTCCTGAAGTCCTCTCCCGGGGTCATGCTGCAGGCGTGCTGATGAACCAGCACGAAATCTGGCCTGAACGATCTGCAGAGACACCGAAATTCATTACCCATCAGAAACCTCTTGTGTCTTTTAAAGGGGTCCTATTCTGCTCTTTTCAAAGTCTTGATTTTGTTTTGGGGGTGTACTAGAACATGCTCTCATGCTTGGTGGATCGAAAAACCCATTATTTTTTACATAATTTACATTATTCCAATACCTTTCTCCCCCATCCTGGCAGCGACTCTCGAATATTCCTTGCATCAATGAGGCCGATCGAGTTAGCTGGGCCATGTGTGTTGTGATCGTTATACTGGGCCTGTGTGTGTTGTGATCGTTAGCTGGCCGGTGTGTGTGTGATTGGTTAGCTGGCCGGTGTGGGTTGTGATCGGTTAGCTGGGCCGGTGTGTGTTGTGATTGGTTAGCTGGGCGAGTGTGTGTTGTGATTGGTTAGCTGGCCAGTATGTGCTGTGATTGGTTAGCTGGGCCATTGTGTGTTGTGATTGGTAGCTGGGCCAGTGTGTGTTGTGATTGTTTAGCTGGGCCAGTGTGTGTTGTGATTTGTTAGCTGGGCCGGTGTGGTTGTTGTGATTGGTTATCTGGGCCGGTGTGTGTTGTGATTGGTTAGCTGGGCCAGTGTTTGTTGTGATTGGTTAGCTGTGCCAGTGTTTGTTGTGATTGGTTAGCTGGGCCATTGTGTTTTGTGATTGGTTAGCTGGGCCAGTGTTTGTTGTGATCGGTTAGCTGGGCCAGTACGTTTTGTGATCGGTTAGCTGGGCCAGTGTGTGTTGTGATTGGTTAGCTGGGCCGGTGTGTGTTGTGTTTGGTTAGCTGGGCCGGTGTGTGTTGTGATTGTTAGCTGGGCCTGTGTGTGTTGTGATTGGTTAGCTGGGCCGTGTGTGTTGTGATTGGTTAGCTTGGGCCTGTGGTGCTGTGATCGTTTAGCTGGGCCGGTGTGTGTTGTGTTTGGTTAGCTGGGCCAGTGTGTGTTTTGATTGGTTAGCTGGGCCAGTGTGTGTGTTGTGTTTGGTTAGCTGGGCCGGTGTGTGTTGTGATTGGTTAGCTGGGCCGGTGTGTGTTGTGTGCTGTGATCGGTTAGCTGGGCCGGTTTGTGTTGTGATTGGTTAGCTGGGCCGTGTGTGTTGTGATTGGTTTAGCTGGGCGGTGTGGTGTTGTGGCGGTTAGCTGGGCCGTGTGTGTGTGTGATCGTTAGCTGGGCCGGGGTGTGTTGTGATCGGTTTTTAGCTGGGCCGGTGTGTGTTGTGATCGGTTAGCTGGGCCGGTGTGTGTTGTGATTGGTTGGCTGGGCCGGTGTGTGCTGTGATCGGTTAGTTGGGCCAGTGTGTGTTGTGATCGGTTGGTTGGGCCAGTGTGTGTTGTGATCGGTTCGCTGGGCCGGTGTGTGCTGTGATCGGCTAGCTGGGCCAGTGTGTGCTGTGATCGTTATCTGGGCCAGTTGTGTGTTGTGATTGGTTAGCTGGGCCCGTGTGTGTTGTGATCGGTTAGCTGGGCCGGTGTGTGTGTTGTGATTGGTTAGCTGGGCCAGTGTGTGTGTTGTGTTTGGTTAGCTGGGCCGGTGTGTGTTGTGTGCTGTGATCGGTTAGCTGGGCCTGTGTGTGCTGTGACTGGTTAGCTGGACCAGTGTGTGCTGTAATTGGTTAGCTGGGCCAGTGTGTGTTGTGATTAGTTAGCTGGGCCAGTGTGTGTGTTGTGTTTGGTTAGCTGGGCCGGTGTGTGTTGTGATGGGTTAGCTGGGCCGGTGTGTGTTGTGATTGGTTATCTGGGCCGGTGTGTGTTGTGATTGGTTAACTGGGCCGGTGTGTGCTGTGATTGGGGTTAGCTGGTCCTGTGTGTGTTGTGATTGGTTAGCTGGGCCAGTGTGTTGTGATCGGTTAGCTGGGCCACTGTGTGTTGTGATTGGTTAGCTGGGCCCGTGTGTGTTGTGATCGGTTAGCTGGGCCGGTGTGTGCTGTGATCGGTTAGCTGGGCCAGTGTTTGTTGTGATTGGTTAGCTGGGCCATTGTGTTTTGTGATTGGTTAGCTGGGCCAGTGTTTGTTGTGATCGGTTAGCTGGGCCGGTGTGTGTTGTGATCGGTTAGCTGGGCCGGTGTGTGCTGTGACTGGTTAGCTGGGCCGGTGTGTGCCATGATTGGTTAGCTGGGCCAGTGTGCGCAGTGATTGGTTAGCTGGGCCAGTGCGTGCTGTGATCGGTTTGCGTCACACTTCAATCAATTTGCGCGTTCGATTTAAACCGGATGATTGTACCCACTCTAAGTTTCTCTGTCTTTGCACGTTGGTCTGAATGAAAATGCAAATTCATTCTCTTCCAGCAGGAGGCGCTGTTGGAGTGGTCGAGATCAAGGTTTCCACGGTAACGCTGTACACAAAGCAGCACTGCGCTCACAAACGCTGCTTTTATCAGGCATTACAGGCATGATGAAAGGGAAATGAGACCAATCGGACCAATCACCGCAGATTAGCGTCACGCAAAGAAGGGGTTTGAAAAAATTTATCATTGAGCGAATCGTTTGGGAGTCGTTGAGCAAGTAAGGTAAAAATAAATGCATATTATAAGACAATGAAAGTTTTTTTTTTTTGACCTTGCATGCATGTCAACTTGTTGTTGGGGACTCCCAAAACCAAATATGAACATTTCATTACCCATAATAAGGGCACTTTAAGACCCCTACAAATAAAATTAATAGCATAAGAGCGGGGTAGGGCAATGTCTATAGTAACATATTAAACTGTAAAATGACTGTAAAAAACATGATTCACAGTTTTCACGAAAACAAAGTTTATAAAATGATACACATCACATTTCAGCCTTTCAGAGTCAAATGTTTTAATTATAATATTAATTTAAACAATTGTCAATAAATTGATTAAATGACATATAAATACATTTTACTGTTTAGATTTTTATAATGCATTATCTTCTTGTCGATCCACCAGTTCAGATTTACAACTCTGCGTGTTTGCTGCATAAAAATACGGGTAGATTTTTGCTTTGGTCTGAACAAAAACAGCAGACGGGTTTATTGAAATTGCACATTAATTCTCTGCCAGCAGGTGACGCTTTTCGAACGGCAGGGCAGGAATTACGCCTATCACAATGCATTGTATATTCCGTCCCTAAGTTAAGACCCGTGCAGCTCATATTAAGACTTTCTTGTAAAGTTTAACTTTTTATGGCCTTAAATTTGCTTTATTATTTGCATCAAGAGACTTTTTTAGGACCCGCGAGACCCTAGATGGCATCGTCCCACATGGAACTGCGTATCCATGAACGTAGACGCTGGAAGAGAGTGTGTGCTACGTATCATCATCTTCATAGCATGACGACGCTTCGAGAAGCATCAAACATCACACACAACACACTACACACTCACTCATCTGCACACACACACACAGAGAGAATCGCACACAGCGACACTCCGAGAGGGCTAGCTGAAACTCTCTGCCCTCTCAAACACACACGACGCACTCACTCACACACACACACACCCGCACACACACACTCTCACACACACACCTAGACACAACTGCGCATCATGCAACAACACCGGGATAGGAAAAAAAACACACACCACAACCGAACTCTCGCACCAGCACGACACAGTCCAACACACGAACACTCTCTCTCCCCTCTACTCCACAACACACGTCACGGTCACAAACACAGCATACACACACACAACACACTCACACACACACACACACAGCACCCACACACACACACAACACAACACCACTGCATCCTCACACCACACACACACACGACACACACACCTGCGCGGACACACAAACACACATCACGACACACACTCTCTCTCTGCCCTCACACCAACACACAGCTCTCCCTCCCCTCACACACACACACACAGAGAAACACACTCACTTCCCCACCCACCAACACACCTCACTCACACACACACCACAACACACCATACACCACACGTACGATCTCTCACACTCCACATCCAACACACACACAGACACTCTCTCTCGCCTCCCTACAGCAAACACGAGCACACACATACACCCACAACACAGCGCCGCGTCTCTCTCTCCCGAAATCCCACCTACCACCACACTCTCGTGCTCTCAACACACAGAATGTCCACACATACACACGACACACACTCACACACCATCACTCTCTCTACGTTAAACACACATCACCCTCTCTCAGCACACACCGACTCCGACACACCAACACACAGCAACAGTATCAAAGAAAAAGAGGAAAAAAAAAATGGCAACACACTCATCGTCGGTCACCACACAACACCTCTCCCGTCACCACACGTCACACGCACACCACACAACCAGACCACAGACAGCACGGTAGCACCAGTCTCCATACACAACTTACATCGAGGGTGCGCGAATAACTCTTATGGCATGCTGTTGGACGTAATCCCCTCAGTAAAACACTTGCGATCAGCGAAGTGAACATCAACAGCTCTTCACTCATCTTTGTTTTAGGCTTGCCTGCATTTCCCACATCTGCTAAAATGATACTCTGAAGCACAAAACACGGTACGTAGTGAACAGTTGTAGCTACTCGGTCTATGACGTACTCAAGTCCTTGAACCTTGCCTGTGTACGCTTGCTGTCTCAATTATTCAAGGACTGTCATAGATAGTAGCGGTGGAGAAGTGCACCGTGCGCTGCCCTATTTTTGCTTTTGCTGTGGCGCGTATTGTTTGCAACAATCTCTGGGGCTCTTAGCGTGCTTTTTATGAGCAAGTGAACGTCCTTGTATATTGATGAGCCATGGATAAGTAGCTGCAGTGGGCAACACTTTAACGTGCTGCTGTCTGTATTGGGGGGTACTTATCTATGGGGGTCTCCAGACAATGTCTACATACTGCTGTTCGTTTGAACTGTTCACAGGTCATGTTGTTGGTAATCCTTGAAAAATCACTGGTTCTCTACAAGAATGTTCTACAAACTGTTCTTCAGCGGACTGTTTCTCGAGCAGCAAATCGGCATATCATTATGATTTCTGAAGATCATGTGTCACTGAAGACTGGAGGAATGATGCTGAAAATACAGCTGCGCATCACAGAAATACATTACAGTTTAACAGATATTCACATAGAAAACAGCTGTTTTAAATCACAATAATATTTCACTATTTTTACTGTATTTGTGATTAAATAAACACAGATTTGGTGAGCAGAAGAGACTTTAAATGTGTGTGAGTGTGTGTTTCTTAAAGGGCCGGTTCAGCTCATCCGCACACACACTATTAATAGTGGCTTGTATTAAGCTAGTATAAGATGTCTGCTTAAGTGAGGCAGGTATAAATAATCTCCATGTGTTTGGCAGATGATGGACATGTGAAGCCGAGAGTGTGAGAGGCCCAGACACTGCAGGCTCCATTACAGCCGCGCTGTTTTCATTAAGATGAGCTTTATTAATACAGCGGCTCAAATCACACGCTTTATTTGCTCTTCAGCCGCTCACAGAAAACCAGCCGCTGCTTCAGACTTGAATCACATATAACCCACATTACACACTGAGTGATGGAGAAAGGGTTGTGTTTCTAGTCTGAACACACATTAATGCTGAAAACACCAAACGCATTTGTGTCTGGCTGAAATGCTGGAATTACAGTCTGTTTGAGATTTGTGATTCATTCGTCACATACTGATTCACATTCAACTTAAACCTGAACAAATGCTCATTTAGATGCTGTGTTTTAGAGCTGGACATGAACAAACACACCTTAAAAACTACAATTAAAACTACTAATAAACACTTGCTTCTCAAAATAAAATAAATGTAAAAAAATTTGTAAATTTTATAAAGAAAATAAAATGTATACAAACCTTATAGACGTTAAAAACAACAACAAAATCTAATAAAAATTATCAACACACAACAAGACTATTAAAACCTTACACAAAGTTCAAATGAAAACTGAAAACATATTTAAACTCTATTAAACAAACGTCCGAGATATGGATGAGATCAGAGTGTGAAAAATCAAAAGTGCAAAAATAATGAGTGTTAATGACAGGTTTCCATTGGTCGGTCAAACAGACAGTCCCGCCCCCAAACTCACGCCATTGGTCAGTTCCTCCAGCTGAACTTCAACACTTTGATCATTTTAAAAAGTACAACTATACACCAGCATTTTGAAGGCACTAAATCACAGATATGAATTATAGATTTCTACAGTCCATAACCACAAAATCAACAACAATATAGTCTGGTCTGATCAAATGCATTATTATTATGATGCCAGCGTCACACATTTACTTCATTAAGGGACAATATTAACCCCTGGAAATGACTTTCAGAGGCATTTTTATATTTATAAAACACCAAAATAATAAACATCAAAAGCTTTTTCAAACCAAAAAATTATGACTTTGTTGCATACGTAAATACAGTAACCCGAAAGTTTGGGATTGGTATGATTATGCATTTATTTGATCAAAAATACAAAAAAAATTATATTGTGAAATATTACAATTTAAAACAGCTGTTTTCTGTGTGAATCTCTGTTAAACTGTGCTGTATTTCTGTGATGCACAGCTGTATTTTCAGCATCATTACTCCAGTCTTCAGTGAGAAATGCTTTCAGAAATGTTTCTCGAGCAGCAGATCAGCATATTATACTGATTTCTGAAGATCATGTGACACTGAAGACTGGAGGAATGATGCTGAAAATACAGCTGCGCATCACAGAAATACAGCACAGTTTAACACAGATTCACAGAGAAAGAAGAAAACAGCTGTTTTGCATTAGAATAATATTTACACATTTTTATTGTATTTTAATCAAATAAATTCTTCCTTGGTGAGCATAAGAGACTTCTTCCAAAAACATTAAACTTTTCAACATTAGTCTGAGACCAATGGTTGTCATTCCAAAAAGTATCTCTCTACACGAAACCACACACACACACACACACTCTCTTTCATTCACGCGCTCTGCTCTGGCGTCATGATCCCATCTGGAATCTGGCAGGTATTTTTGGAGCTGAAGCTAATGGGTGTCATTAGGGTGAAGAATGCAAGGTGCCTTTCACCCGATCACATGACCAGCACTCATAAACACATAAACACACACACACACACACAGACAGACAGACAGACACACACAGACACACAAACACACACCGCCAGGACAGCCAGGGGGAAACACCGACACACACAGACACAGACAGACAGACACAGACAGACACACAGACACACAGACAGACACACACAGACACACACAAACACAGACACAGACGACACACACACACACAGACAGACAGACAGACACACACAGACACACACAGACACAGACCACAGACACACACACACAAACCACACACACACAAACCACAGACCCAGACAGACACACAAACACATAGACAGACACACAAAACACACACACACACACACACATTCAGTCACACACACACAACACACACATTCACTCACACACACACACACAACATGCCCCAATTAGTTCACAGATGTAGAGTCAGATGCTATCGGTGCTGGAATTGGGGCCGTCTAGACGCTGGGCTGGCAAACACACACGCAACACAGGAGAATCCACAGAGAACACACACACACACACACATACTCACCTGCTCCACGCGGATCTCATACTCGCCATTCAGCATCCGCGCAGGAACCTCATCAATCAAGCAGCAGACAGGTCTGGATCATCTGGATCTGCTCTACAGTACTCTAGAGCAGTGTTTCCCAACCGGGGTGCCGTCTGTCGAGAGCAGGGGTGCCGAGTAAAAAATCCCTTTTTAATATTTTAAATTGCTAAAATGTTAAAAAAAAGCATCTATTATATAATATCCATTTATGATGTCGCCAATAATTAGAGATGCACCGAAATTTCGGCTGCCGAAAATGAGTTCACCGCTCAGGTTTCACTTGTGTGTGTGTGCGTGCTCTGCATGCATCTGCCTCTATGTGGGCGCTCCGCTCAGTCGCTCCACTCGTGTACCGCTCATGCTCATCGGAACAGAAGTCCACTCAAACATTGAGCCGACAGGACACATGGATGCAGTACAGTATTGTTTCTGTCTGCAACAGCCCTACTGCGCTGTAACATGGTGTGGTATATGGGCAAATCTGGTAACGCTGCCCTCTCATTCATAGATCTGCTAACCGCTATGTTATGCTCACGTGTTCTGAAAATAATAGCTTTCTAGGACTAAACATTATTTGGATAATTGGTAAAAAAAATTTTTTTTTAAATATCTTAACCCTACTGTTAGACCTACCTGAAAAACTAAAAAGCAATTTATTTAATTCGAAGGCCTGTCGTTTTTTTATTTGTGCTATCTCATTTCATTTCTTTATTGTTCTTATTTATTAATGCCTGCTTACTTTGTAAGAAAGTTTTAAATCAAGTTATCTCGTGCTACTGCACCACAATTACCCGACTGTAAAATTAAAAAAAACACTGAGTGAGCAAAAATGTGTGAGATAGCTCGTTATAAAGGTATAAATTGGTATTTTCATTAGAAATTAGCCTACTGATTGCCACCAGTGATGGACAACATTTTTTAATATTAAAAATATCGGTATGACATTATATTCTGCAGTTCTTCCCTGTTTTACCGAATATCTATACTTTTCAAATTATCACATCGAAGTTAGAAAAGCAAATATTGTGACAAAATTTATTTTGTATGGGTGCCACAAATTTGTTAAGATTTCCAAAGGGTGCCGCGACTAAAAAAAGGTTGGGAAACACTGCTCCCTAGAGCACACACAAAACAACACATCACCCACACACACACACACCTCACATAACACCCACACACACACACATCTCTCTCTCTCTCTCTCCAATCCACACACCTCACTACACACACACACTCTCTCTCTCTCTCTACACAACACACCACACACACACAACACTTCTCTCTCTCTCACACCCCACACACACACACACACCAACGCTCTCTCTCTCTAACACACTACACACTCTTCCCCACACACACAACACACACACCACTTCACACACACACCTCTCTTCTACCCACACATCTCAAACACACACTCTCACTCTCTGCACACACAAAACCACACTTCACACACACACTCTCTCTCAAACCCCCACACACTCTCACACACACACACTCTCACACACACACACCACACACACACACCACACCACCTCACACACACACTCTAACACACACACACACACTCGCACACACACACTCTCTCACTCTCTCACCACACACACACACACCACACACACAAACACACACACACACACCACACACACACACACTCTCACACACACTCTCTCCCTCTCCCACTCACACAAACACCACACACACACACACACAGACACACAAACAGACAGACAGAGCGGAGCTGGTCTGTGGAGTGATTGTCTCCTCACACCGAGCAGCAGCGCTGGGAAAGAGGCCCCGTCAGTCAGGGGCCCGTCGTCTCACAGAGACCCTCTGACTGCGCTCAGGAATGCACAGAGGAGCAGACAGACAGACAGACAGAAGACAGACAGACAGCGTCTGCTTCCTCAGTTCATCGCTCTGAGCGTATCTCACTCTCTCTAGTGGAGGAACACACCTCTGCTTCGCTCCTCACAACCTGAGCGCTCTACATTACAGCAATACTTAAAATAAATAATAAAAAAATAAACATATAAATATATCATTATATAAAATTATTAATAATAATGTAATGTTCTTTAGGGTTCAGTGATAGATTTATATGACTTTTCCAGTCATATAAAGTTTTGTAAATTATTTGTTTTATAAATTATTTAAAACTCACAAATGGCAATTTCTCAGCAGTTTCAACTCAATTTCAGAGCTTGGCTACAAAAATAGTAAACTATATATTTATTATAGCTATTTCAATTATTTTTTTTAAAGATTTTATTAGATTATTAGATCTTATTAGACATTAGATTTTTTTTACTTTTCATGACTTTTTCTGATTTTATTAATTTCCATACCTTTTTTTCCAGATTTTATTAATATCATTCCTTTTCCAGATCTAGAAATCTCTTTTTTTTTATCCAGCTTCTCTAAGAATTCTATTCTAAAATAAAAACAGCAGTTTTTGAGGGAGAACAATTTCAGTTTTATGTTGATTTGAACAATTTATCTTAAAAAGCGTGTTTTTTTTCTTATTTTAAGCCATCTTTAAAAACCTCCTAAAAGCAACCGTGTGTTTGTTATGTTCTAGTTTAGATCAGATGCCTCGCGTGTAAATATGAATGTGTGTTGAGTTTGAGTCTCTCACCAGTTTTTTTCAGATTTCATTAATTGCCATGAATTTTATAGATTTTCATTATTCATTATTAATCCAGATTTTATTATGTTCATATATATACTGTATATATTAACATTTTTTAATTGTCATGACTTTTACATATTTTATGTCCATGACTTTCTTTCTCAGATTTTATTATTATTTACATGACTTTCTCAGATTTTATGAATTTTTCACATTTAATTGATTTTCATGAACTTGATAGATTTTTCAATATTTTCTCAGATTTTATTATTTTCATGACTCGTTCAGGTTTGAATCATTTTCATGATTTTTTTTTTTTTTAGATTTTATTAATTTGAATGAGTTTTACATATTTTTTATGACTTTTTCAGATTGTATTATTTCCATGATTTTTATTTTATTTGATTAATTTCCATGACTTCCCCAGGTCTAGAAATCTCATTTTTATTTATCCATCTTCATTAAACAATTCTATTCTTAAATAAAAACAGCAGTTGTCAAGGGGAAAATTCCAATTGAATCTGGTTTTGAACACTTGATCCTATGTTAAAGCTTGCTTGATCTTCTTTTAAGTCACCTTGAGACCCCGAGTGAACTCTGCATGTTATGTTCTGGTTTAGATCAGATTCCTCAGCGTCAGTGTGCGGCTCGTCGACGACCGGCAGGACTTTGGGTTTAGCGGCGGAGGCTTTGGCCTGAACGGCGCTGGCGATCTGAGCCGTCTTCACCACGCTGGAGAAGGAGCTGAGGAAGCCATCGGGGCCCGGGGCCGGGTGGATGCTGCGGGTCCATCATGAAGCTGCTGTCCGACAGACGCCTGCGCAGGTAATTCATGATGACTCGCCTGAGACACACACACTCGCAGAAATTAGGGTCATGCGGTATTGTTCGTTGATTAACCGCTGGTTCACTTTTCATCATTACTCAGGAGACTTGAGGATGTTTAATCATTCCCATTCTTTGTCCAGAGGTGTTTATAGTGTTGTTGTAGGTGTGTATTAGAGGGTTTTGATGGGTTTGTGTTGAATTGGGAAGTCATTGCCAGTACATTTGAGGTGGGTGGGGGTCAGAATGGTTTGTAAATTCATAATTCCCCACTCTAGTAATCACAATTCTCAAAGAGGGGGGAATCGAGTATATCCAGAAAAATGGAAGGTTGAATGAAATCGCATGAAGAATGACGGGTATAATTGCGTAGGCAGATGCTGGGCTTCAATAGGAAAAGTAAGTACATTAAGTTAAAAGAAGAGTTAGAGAAGAAAGTCTAACGCGGAGAAGACGAAGGCGTCTGCAGAGTCATTAGAGAAATTGAACGGGAGGAAAAGGGGAGGGGACTTTTCAGATGCAGACATGCATGACCACTAACTACACATGTCCAGGTTGTGAGGAAGGTTCATTCCAGCAATGGACGGACCCAAGGTACCAGAGACGAACGGTTTCATGGAGCACAGCAGTGCTCCTAGCAATACCAACGCGGCGTGGGTCTTCTGCTTGATCACATGACATCAGAGATCAGATCATGGATCTGTGCATCACGGCTAATGAGCACACAACAGAATACAACAGAAATTCAACTTTACAAATGGCACAATGGAAATTCAATAGAAATTCAAATAGATGCAGAAAAGAAATCATCTAAAATATAAGGTTACCTAATATCAACAAACCAAAAATATGTAATAGAACACTCGAATATCAAAGCCAATAAAATAACTAGATAGAATTTCAGTAAATAGTTATGAGGTAAGAACATAATTTTTTGTAGCTGAAAAGAACTTAACATTAAATGATAATATTGTCCTGCTTTTATCATACTGTTATTAATTTATATGAAATAAAAGAGTATAAATTAATTAATTTTCAATAACAGATTACGATTACACGAATTCGACTAAAAATGGGGAAATTTGCAAAAAAAAAAAAACAAAAAAAAAGGAAACCTTTACTGAAATTTAAAAATAAATAGTTTGCAGAAAAGCACAACACACACACTCTCCAACTCTCCCTCTCTTCCACACTCTCTCCGCAATCATCTCGATCACAACACACACACAGGACACCACACACACACACACATCACAAACACAAAACCGCTCGATCGGCATCCGCTCACTACACCATCACAAACAGCACACACACAGGCTCTCTCATTACTCTCCTCACCCATCACCCAGAGACACAAGACCCACACACACACACCAACCAAAACACACTCTCATCTCATCCTCACACACACACAACACACCCTCTGTCTCCTCACACACCCACACACTCTTCTCGGCTCCTCCTCTCACACACAAAAGGACCCCCAGACACACACAACTACCACCAACACACTCTCCATTCTCTCTCACACAACACATCACAAACACACACACCACACTCTCGTGCCCCTCGGCATCTCGATCTCACAACACACACAACTAGCTCCTCTCGCTCTCCACCTCACAACACACACACATGCAGAGACACAGACACACAGACCCACAACACACCAAAAACACTCTGCTCTCCTCTCTCTCGCAAATCCACACACACACACACTCCCACTCTCTTCTGAGTCTCTCCTCTCTCTCGACAGACACACACGACACGACCCAAAAACCCCCTCTTCACACACCACACCAACAACACACACAACAACAGCTCTCGTTCTCTCCTCGACACCACACACACACACCAAAACCCAACATCTCTCGTTCTTCTCACACACACACACACTACCTACCAAAAACACACTATCTCTCATCTCACAACACTACACACACACTCGTCCTCCGTCACACAACAAAACACACACACACACACACCCTCACAAACACACTCTCTCCTCTCCTCCCACACACATCATCACACACACCACAACACTCTCTCTCTCACCACACACACAGACACCACCATCCAAACAAACACTTCTCTCTCCTCACACACACACACTCTCTTGCTCTCTCACACACACACACAGCGCTCGGTCCACGGCTCCGTCACACACACAACAGAGACACAAGACACACACACCCCACACACAAACCAAAAACACCCTCCTCCCCTCCTCACACACACACACACACACACCTCTTCTCCTCACCGAGACCCCACACACTCTCTCCTCGCGCTCTCTCACACAGCCACACGCCACCCACACCAAACCACACTCTCTCCGTCTGCTCTCTTCACACACACATCACAAACAACACACAACACACTCTCCCTCGCATCATCCTCTCACACACACCCACTCTCTCGCTCTTCTCTCACACACACACACAGAGCCACAGACACACAACACAACAACCCAGCAAACACCCAGAACAATCTCTCTCTCTCTCTATCTCTCTCTCACAGACACACACACTCTCTCTCATCCCTCTCCTCTCTCTCCACACACACACATCACCGAACATAAACACGCTCTCTGCAAAAGAACAACACATCACACACACTCACTCACTCACTCTCATTCACTCACTCACACACTCTCATTCACTCACTCTCACACTCTCATTCACTCACACACACACACTCTCTCTCCTCTCTCTCACACACACACACACACTCTCTCTCTCTCTTTTTCTCACACACACACACACACACACTACCTCTCTCTCTCACACACACACACAGATACAACTCTCTCTCTCTAATCTCTCGTTCACACACCAACACATCATCCAAACATAAACCAAACTTCTCTCCCCACATCCCACACACAACAACACTCTCATCTCTTCCTTCACACACACACACACACCCTGCCTCTCTTCCCTCTCTCTCTCACACACACCACACCTCAACACCCACACACCCTCTCTCTCTCCTCTCTCTCTCTCCCTCACACACCAGAACACATCCCACAACTAAACACACCTCTCACACTACATCCAAACACACTCATCTCCGTCTCTTCTCCTCCTCACACAGCGACAACACACACGCTCTCATCTCACACACACACACACGACTCTTCTCTCTCACACAACCCACACAACCCACTCCTCTCTCTCTCTGCCTCCTCTCTCGCACAAACAAAAGCAGCAGCCACAACATCACAACCTCTCTCTCGCTCGTCTCACACACCACACACACACACTCTCTCTCCTCACACACACACACACACACATACACACACTCTGTCTCTCTCTCTCTCCCACACACACACTCTCCCACACACACAAACACACACTCCTCTCCTCCTCCCTCTCTCTCACCACACACCACCACAACCATAAACACACTCCTCTCTCTCTCTCGTCTCAACACATCACACACCCACCCCACCTCTCTCCTCTCTCACAACACACACCAACAACATACACAGGGACTCTCCATCCTCTCTCATCTCAAATCCGCTCCATCGCGCTCCCTCTCTCTCACACACAAATACACATCACAACCAAACCCACTCTCTCACACCAAGACATCACAAACACACTCTCCTCCTCTCTCCTCTCTCTACCACAACACAACACACACCTCTCGTCTCTCTCACCACACTACACACACCCTCCTCATCTTCTCTCTTCTCTTCACAACACACACCTCTCTCCTAGTTTACACTCTTCTATCTCTCTCTCTTCCCACACACCCACAAAACACACACTCTCCTCTCTCCGTCTCTCTCTCACCACCCACTCTCTCTATCCCATCTCTCTTCTCTCGCCCAACACACACAACAGGACCCTACCACACCCACACACACTCTCCTCTCGTCTCTCTCTCTCTCTCACCCCACATCCCTCACCAACATAAACACAACTCTACTCAAACACATCACAACCACTCTTCCATCCGCCTCCTCTTCCTTCACTCCTCACACACACACACACACTCGCTCTCTCTCACACACACACACACTCTCTCTCTCTCTCTCTCTCTCTCCTCTCACCCCACACACACACACACTCTCTCTTCTCGCTCCAACACTGAACTCACACACCAAACACAGAAGAGACCACACACACACACCTCATCGCGTCTCCTCTCTCTCTCACACACACACATCACAAACAAACACAGACACAAATCAAAACCGCAACACACGCAACTATAACAGCCACCCACAGCTAACTACACTAACTAACTAGAACACGAGAAGCAGCGGGAGCGTGACGCGGTGACGTCACGACGCGGTTTTGACGGACGCGTCGCGGTTGATTGACAGCTCCGTCCAAACACACGAATCAAGAGAAGCGAGCGCGCATGCGCAGTGAGGAGCGACGGCTAACGGCTTCTCCCAGCACACACACGTTTATTCACACTGGACACAAGACTAACGAGTGCTCAGATATCTTCATAATGTATAATTAATAAGGAAGGAATAAATAAAGGCGGCCGTGAGGCTTGAGGAAGAATAGATCGATATATGAAGGGATTCCCTCACCGACAGCAATATCAATATCCATTATAACAATATCTGTGTACAGATAAATCATGAGGTTTTCATAATCCTCCCTCATCTAGATGTGTTATACTCACACAACATCTTTAATATCCACACATCAAAAACTGTATAGAAAAAAACACAATATCCGGGGTATTTACCAGATTTCCCCTCGCGAACTAGTAATACTCAGTACTGACAAGGCAATAAATAAATAAAAAACGCAATAGAAATGAATCCAGATTTATCGGGAGTTTGGGAAGGAGTTTACGAGTGGGAAACGTGGTGCGGATTGCGAAAAGGTCAAATGCGTCCGCGATTCGTTCACGGTTCATCCGATTGGAAACGAAGCGGGGGGGAGGGAAATCATGCGCGTGGTCCTCATAGAATCAGTAATGCTACGTAGAAAGAGAAGTTGTTTTGGTATTCAGATGAGGTTGATTGGCTTATTTTGTGCTCATATGCACAAGATTGATTACAACTTCGCGAGTGAATGGGGCGCGCGGCATAGGAGTGGTGTACAAATCAACAAATATGTGCTCTGAACGGGGAAGACTAGTAATTTAAAAAAAATAAATAAAATAAAGCATTTAAAAATTAATAAACAGAACAAATTTTAGATTCTAGGAATATAATCACTGATTGTTGTACTCCATCCGCTGTGGCAAGGGGTGTGTACCGGGGAAAGGGGAGGGGGGAGGGATGGAAGGAGAGAATTGTCAAAGGAGGGGGTCTAGTGGAGTTGAAAGATACAAAAGTACGTGTCATTTTTTTCCCCCGGTACAACATGGAAATAACTAAGAAGAATGGGTGTGATTGATTCTTGTTTAACGGAAAGTCGGCGCTCTCCTGGATCTCGTAGGTGATTTATCACTATAGCTAGGTTTAGTTACCCTGACACAACTGGGAGGTAATAATTTAGTCAACCTGGATGCTGTTCTAAAACCGATATAGTCTACCTTATTGTTTGTTCGCTCACAAATGCCGATACAGGTTCATATATATATTAAAAATTACATCGTGCACTGTCCTATAATGAATTGTAAACTCTTCAAACGTATTGTCATCCCAAGTGTTTCTGATGGCAGACAGTGTAGGGTATTTGGCCCAGGGAACAAATCGAAAAGTGTATCATCGTGTATTAAGCCTAAAGATCTCCCGTCCATCCATTCGTGCCGGTCTGCAACTGCAACAATAAAGCCCTATTTACATCGTATCTACACGCGTTTATAATGAGAGGATTTGCGAGCTTGCAGAACTCAGCACCTGATAAAAACTCAGCATTTTGAGCAGTAAGTGAACATTTGAGGCTCTCCATAAAACTGGAACGCTTGCCAAATATGTTTCGCCAATATCAGACGGGGCCCCCTTATTCCCCGGGGCCCTAAGCGGCCGCTTACCCAGCTTATTGGTTAAGTCCGCGCGCCCGTTTAACACGCTGTCTACCCGAGCGGCAGGTGGCTGTGGGCAGAGTCATAGGGTTGGAGTCAAAGCAGATGTGCATCACGTGTAACAGTGACGGTGAGAAGGTCAGGCAATGAAGTGAGGGGACGAGTATCGATGTTGAATTTAAGCGAGAACGGTAGCGAAAAAGGCGAGCAGCCATTAAAAGGTGGTTCCAAACAGGATTCGGTGTAGTGGCCAAAGGAGCGAGTGAGGGTTAAGGAAAGTTGGGCCACCAAATCCCAGTATCAGTCCGCGCACTTTTATCCCGGGAATTAAAAAATGTCTCCAGAATGAGATGTCTTGCAGTAGAGCCCTTCTGGGAGTAATCATAATTATCTTTTGAACCATTTGTGTGAAACGGTCTAGCGAGGGGGCCAATCCAGAATTGACATATTTCTGCAGTCATATATATATCTATATATCATATATATAATTGTTATATATCTCAGCCCAGCTATTTTAAACTCGGTTTCATCACATTCTTGGGTTAAAAACCCTTATACAACACTGATAGGAATACTGAGAAAAAATACAACCAGCAACATATTTAAAAATTGCTACTTTATATAAAACTCTTATATTAGTGCTTCAAGTATCACAACATCAATATAGTAACTTAATTTGTAACAATTGAACTTCAGTGCAATATTCACTGTAACGTTATCATTGCAGCATTTTAGTGCAACCTTCACTAATAGCTGCAACTGCTTTTATATGTAGATCTACATTACATTTAGTCATTTAGCAGACGCTTTTATCCAAATAGACAATAGAAGCAATCAAAAGAAGAACAATATATAAGTGCAAATGGTTAGCCTTACGCAGTACACGTAGCAAGGTATAAATATATTTTATATACATCTACATGCACGGTATTATTCCACAGGTCACTATTGTTGCCATCAACATGTTTACTCATTCTATGACACTAATTAATGCGATAATTAAAAACTATACTTAATGGTAGACACCTTAAAGATAACATGCACCAAAACTCTTTACTATATCTTTGTTAACATAACATAATATTTTATTGAGACCCTTTATTTTTCCATATTTGCAGGAAATGCACTAAAACAAGAGATTAAACCACCAGCAAGGCCAGAGCAAACTATGAAACTATTAGGATGCAAATGCATTATTTCAAGAAATGATCAAATGCAAAGTAGGTCGCTTTGGATAGAAGCATCTAACAAATGCATGCATGCAGAGTAAAATATAAAAAGACCAAAGACACCAGAGAGCTGTTTGGTGTCAGCTTTTATTCCATTCGAATTGACAAGAAACCAAACCAAACCTGACCAGAACAGAACTAAATATCAGGAACTAACAACCAAACCAAACAGTGTTTCAGTTCTGCACGTTTATAAACGTGATGTGATCGTGCAGTTATACGACTAGATTATCAGATGACTTCCTCACATCTTCTTCATCAGGAAAGGTTTCCAGATTAATAATTAACCGTTACGTCTATATGACATGCATAACAAACTTACACCTTTGAACTCAATATTATTTCTCTCATTGAAAGCAGAGCAGTAACTTAGCGCATGCTGACACTAAATCAAGTTATGATTTTCTTGCTTAGTATTTCTGTCTTGTTTTCTAGTATAAAGATCTAAAAATTCTTGAATCAAGATGCATTTACTGGACAAGCGGCTTAAGATATTAATTTTTGTTTTCTAAAAAAGTTCTTAAAACAAGCAAAAATATCGGCCAATGGGGCAAGAAAAATAATCTGGTTTCCTTGAATTAAGACTTATCGTGATTAATCGTCATCCAAAATAATAGTTTGTGTCATTTGTAGGTAAGTTTAATTAGGATGAATATTATAAAGTATCACACCATGAGAAGGGCAGGCATGTGACTATATATAGGTACAAGAAAAGTAGCTAAGGTATTTATATATTAAGATAATATTATTATATAATATAGCATTATATTAAATAAATATACACATGTAAATATTTTCAGAATATATACTGTATGTGTGTCTTTATATATACATAATAAATATACACAATACATATTATATAAACAAAAACTATTTTGGATGTGATTAATTTGTTGCCCACGCTAATTATTTTTCTTACCGAAAGTGATATTTTTTTTCTGAAAACAAGACTTAATATCTTAAGCCATTTTACTCGTCCAGTAAATGCACCTTGATTCAAGAATGTTTAGATGTTTATACAAGAACACAAGACAGAAATACGAAGCAAGAAAATCATTTGTGCAGCGCCGTAACAGATCACATGACAGTGCAGCTGTTCTTCTGCGCTGCAGGTTTTCTGCTAGTCACAGAAGTAGAACCATACGAGACAGGAAGTGCGTTCGAGGCACTTCCACTCGAGACAGGAAGCGCAGGGGAGAAGCGATTAGTTGCGACAGGAAGTGCGTTCGAGGCACTTCCACTCGAGACAGGAAGCGCAGGGGAGAAGCGATTAGTTGCGACAGGAAGTGCGTTCGAGGCACTTCCACTCGAGACAGGAAGCGCAGGGGAGAAGCGATTAGTTGCGACAGGAAGTGCGTTCGAGGCACTTCCACTCGAGACAGGAAGCGCAGGGGAGAAGCGATTAGTTGCGACAGGAAGTGCGTTCGAGGCACTTCCACTCGAGACAGGAAGCGCAGGGGAGAAGCGATTAGTTGCGACAGGAAGTGCGTTCGAGGCACTTCCACTCGAGACAGGAAGCGCAGGGGAGAAGCGATTAGTTGCGACAGGAAGTGCGTTCGAGGCACTTCCACTCGAGACAGGAAGCGCAGGGGAGAAGCGATTAGTTGCGACAGGAAGTGCGTTCGAGGCACTTCCACTCGAGACAGGAAGCGCAGGGGAGAAGCGATTAGTTGCGACAGGAAGTGCGTTCGAGGCACTTCCACTCGAGACAGGAAGCGCAGGGGAGAAGCGATTGGTTGCGACAGGAAGTGCGTTCGAGGCACTTCCACTCGAGACAGGAAGCGCCGGGGAGAAGCGATTAGTTGCGACAGGAAGTGCGTTCGAGGCACTTCCACTCGAGACAGGAAGCGCAGGGGAGAAGCGATTAGTTGCGACAGGAAGTGCGTTCGAGGCACTTCCACTCGAGACAGGAAGCGCAGGGGAGAAGCGATTAGTTGCGACAGGAAGTGCGTTCGAGGCACTTCCACTCGAGACAGGAAGCGCAGGGGAGAAGCGATTAGTTGCGACAGGAAGTGCGTTCGAGGCACTTCCACTCGAGACAGGAAGTGCAGGGGAAATGCCCTTCGCTGAAAGAGGAAATGCATTGGAAATGTCCTCAGGTGAGACAGGAAATGCAGTGGAGACACTTTTAGCTGAAACAGGAAGTGCCGTGGAAATGCGTTCCGTTGAGACAGGAAGTGCAGAGGATATGCCCTTCGCTGAAACAGGAAATGCAGTGGAAATGTCCTCAGGTGAGACAGGAAATGCAGTGGAGACACTTTTAGCTGAAACAGGAAATGCAGTGGAGACACTTTTAGCTGAAACAGGAAATGCAGTGGAGACACTTTTAGCTGAAACAGGAAGTGCCGTGGAAATGCGTTCCGTTGAGACAGGAAGTGCAGAGGATATGCCCTTCGCTGAAAGAGGAAATGCATTGTAAATGTCCTCAGGTGAGACAGGAAGTGCAGTGGAATTGCGTTTTTCTGAGACAGGAAGTACAGTAGAGATGCGTTCAGTTGAGACAGGAAGTGCATTCGTGGCACTTTTAGTTGAGACAGGAAGTGCAGCGGAGACGCCCACATCTGTGTCTAATGTTGAGCTTAAGAGCGTAATGAGAGGTTCTGTTCGTCTGGAGGAGGACGAGGTGTGTTCTGGATCAGAATCTGGACCCTCGAGTGAACTGTCCGAGCTTGTGCTGGAGTTGGTGGAGATAACCGAGGCTCGCTCTGGTTCTGTGGCTTCAGCGGTTCGACTAGTTTCTTTTGCGTCGACCCGAGCGATACCAGACACTAAACACTTGTTACTCTCCTCGAAGGTAATAAGAAACTCTGGGTAGATCTGACACCTGTCGAACACTACGAAAACGGACGGGTCACGTGGATTATCCACACAGCTGTCGTACAGACTTCCTTCAGTGTTTTTGGCCGGAGGGTGGCGGAAACGAGCCGCTCCTCTGGTGTAATACCCAACCAGCACCCTGCACGCGAACATCAGCCTCGTCGCACAACCGTCCTCCCGCTCAATCCAGTACCTGGCGTCCTTTGAGAGATAAATCCCTGTCAGACAGGAGGAAAACTACGTCACAAAGCTTATTAAACTGTACATACACCGCCAGTCAAAAGTTTGAGTTCAGTAAGTCTCTTCTGCTCATCAAGGCTGCATTTATTTGATCGAAAATACAGAAAAAAAACCAGTAATATTGCGAATGTTATTAGAATATAAAATAATGGTTTCTATTTTAATATACTTTAAAATATAATGTATGTCTGTGATGCAGCGCTGAATTTTCAGCATCATTCCTCCAGTCTTCAGTGTCACATGATCTTCAGAAATCGGTATAATGTGCTGATCTATACACAATGTTGCCAATTTGTTTTTGTAACCTGTGATACTTTTTTCAGAATTCTTTGATGAATAAAATGTTAAAAAGGACAGCGTTTATTCAAAATATAAATCTTTGCTTTCACTTTTAATCGATTTAACACATCCTCGCTGAATAAAAGTATTCATTTCTTTCAAAAAAAGACAAGATAAAAAATTACTTTAAACGGTAGCCTGTTCTTTTCAACTTTTCATTCATCAAAGTATCCTGAAAAAACGCATCACGAGTTCCAAACAATAAAAAAATAAATATTTAGCCACACAACTGTTTCCAGCACTGATAAAAATCAACATATCGTGTGATACTTGGAGTAACGAAGCTGAAAATTCAGCTTTGATCACAGGAATAAATTAGATTTCAACAGATATTCACATAGAAAACACTTATTTTACATTGTAATAATATTTCACATTTTTTTCAGTATTTTTGATCAAATAAATGCAGCCTTGATGAGCAGAAGAAACTAATTTTAAAAAAACTTTAAAAATACAGTCGATCCGTCATCTACAGGAGTCAGAAACACACCCTGTCCATACGCTGCTGTATCCGACGTCTCAAAGTCAACGTTTCTCAGACACGCCGCTTCGACGAGAAAGGATTCGGTGGCGTGGAATAAAAGCCGATCGCCAAATTTCTCCTGTTTGTTCGTAGTTTTCATCCGCTCCTTTTTTCTGTGGAAAAATGCATGTTTATGCAAACTAAAAGACGGATGATTTGCGACAGACGATCGGTTCTGATACCCACAACATGAAGTCTTCCCAGAGTTCCCTGTTCTGCACACGCTCGATCCGGCGGACGGTGAAACCCCTCAGAGTTTGGCTGAAGCGCTCGTGGACTCTCACGTAATCCCTGTGAGACGGCCAGAGACGGACTCTCTGCAGATAAACAAGAGATCAGGGAAAACTTCAAAGAAATAAGAGTTCTTGAGTGCAATAAGAACATCTTCTTTTTCTTAAGAATTTACGCACTGATGAACTCGCACCTCAAGGATCGTCTTTTTGCACTTCCTGCAGATTACTCTAATAATCATAATAGGCACCCTGTCTGACTCGTTTCTGTAGAGTTCTTACTGAATTCAGCAAAAAAGTTGCGTCACACGTAATGACGACCGATCATGCTTTACACAGTAAGTCACTGGTGTGTCACTGCAGAACACTTGTGCACCTCGTTCGTCTTACGATGTAGCTAGTGTTGTTGTAGAGCTTAAATATAACAATTAATTTGAAATAAGCCAATAAATTCATTAAAACATTTTAACCATTTGGGATTTAAGGCAAGTCTGAGGTTGTAAGAAGTCGTCTAAAACGAAGAACTTCATTTTTAAGAAGATTCTTTTTAAGAATTTGAATTCTTCTTAAGTTTTGTCTTAAAAAACAATCTTAAGAAAAAAGATCAGAATATTCTTAAGAAGTTAGAAAATAAGAAGAAAATGGCAGTTAACTCTTTCCCCGCCAGCATTTTTGATGATTTTCACAAAAAATTGAATGGCCGCCAGAATATTTTGTTTTATGAATATCTGAACACGCAATACATCACAATAAAATCAGACCGTCTACTTTCAAACAAAAGAATCTGTTTGATTCTAGCGTCAAGCATTGTTTTTTTATCAACACTTGAATGTAGGTAGGTTTCATAAAAAAAGCAAACATTTTGAGCAAATTGCATTTTTATCAAGTACTGCATCTGGATCATATTCGGTAATATTATCAGAGCAAAGCTGCAGTAGATGGCTTCCATCAGCGCTCCCAAAGCTTGCACACTTTCTGGATCCACATTTCACTCGCTAACATCAGGCAGTTTTCATTTATTGAAAAATAATGATCGCATTATTTTTCATACGCATGCGCTTACATCTGAGATCGCTGGTTTCTGCGTCTTCCTCGCCTGTGTTTTTGATCGAGTGATTCTAGACTCATTCAGGAGATGTGTAATTGCGCCCTCTAGAGTATAACAGGCTCTTTTGGCGGGGAGAGAGTTAAGAATGTTTTGTGAATCCAGTCCCTGTGGTATCGGTTAGCAGTGATGATGAAGCAAAAATCCCAACCTGAAATCCAAAGTCTGGAATGGCATTTTGGTCCCAAAATCCAGGAACGCCTTTAGAAAAGTGAGTCTTACTGGCTCCGCAACATCTGGAAAACAAGATCAGGCAGAATAACGCAAAACAACAGGCAGAAGCTTGACATAAACCCGCTGGAGAGCGTCGTCACCTCGTTCTGGCGATCCGGACGCCGACCGACGAGACAAACACGGGCCGGCGCCTGACGGCTCTCTCTGTGCCGCTCACCTCATTTCTTTGCTTCATGTCTGTGAACAAGATTAGCAGTAACTAAATGAGTACAGCTTCATGACAAACTTGTGATGTTGGCTTGACAAAAACACAGTTCTGAAAGTTTCAAGTAAATCTGGAAAGCTTGAAGTTTGAAGGATTTACTCAAGAGATGTAACAAAGTCAATTAATGTCACTAACATGTTTTAGCAAGTTGATAGCATGATTTTGCACACTGCTAGCATGTTTCTAGCATGATTTAACACATTGCTAGGATCTTTTAGCATGTTGCTAGCATGAATTAGCATGTTCCTAACATGTTTTAACATGCTGCTAGCATGCATCACAATGTTGCCAGCATGTTTTAGTACGTCTTACATGCATTAGCATGTTGCTAGCACGTCAACACTATGCTAGCATGTGGTAGCGCATGCTAACAATTATTTGCACATTGCTGACATTAATTAGCATGTTGCTAAAATGAATTAGGATGTTGATAGCATGTTTTAGCACGTTGCTAGCTTGTTTCTAGTGTTTTAACACATTGTTAAGATCAGTTATCCCGTTTGCTAACATGTTGCTAGCATAAACTAACATGTTCTCAGCATATTTTTACAATACATTAGCATGTTTTAGGACTATGCTGGCATGTTGCTAGCATGTATTAACCCATGGTTAATGTGATTTAACATGTTACTAACATGTTTCTAGCATGTTTTAGCACATGGCTAACATGTTTGACACATTGCAAACATGAATTAGCTGATTTCTAACATGATTAACATGTTGCTAGCTTGAATTAACATGCTGTTAGCATGTTTAGCACATTGCTAACCTTATTAGCATGTTTTAACATTATCGTAAATCATGAACTAGCATGGACTGGCATGTTGCTATCATGTTTTAACACATTACTATCATGTTTTAACATGCTCCTAGCATGTTTTACTATTTACCATACCATGTTAATGTTTAAACGTTATGCTAGCATGAATTGGCATGTTCGCTAACATGTTTTTAGCATGTTTTAATGCATGGCTAACATGTTTGACACATTGCTTGTAAGAATTCCTAGCAAAAATTAACATGTTCCTAGCATATTTTAACATTATTCTAGCATGAATTGGCATGTTACTCATGTTTTAACACATAGCTAACATGAATTAGCATGTCGCTAACATGTTTCTAGCATGTTTTAACACTATGTTAACATGTTTTAATATTATACTAGCATTACTTGGCATGTTGCTAACATGTTTTGACATAAACATGCTAATGTTAAAACATGTTATCAACATGCTAAGTACATGGCTAACATGTTTGGCAACATTGCCACCTTGTTTCTAACATGTTTAACATGTTGCTAAAATGTTTTAACACCAACATGTTTCTAGCATGTTTTAACACATTGCTAACCTCTTTAAACACGTTCCTAGCATGTTTCATTATTATTATCTTAACTCTTTCCCCACTAAACACGGAATTTTCTGTGTTTCCGTGTTTTCACTGATATACGCTAGGGGGCGGTATTACGCGTCACTCGATCAAAAACACAGGCGAGGAAGACGCAGAAACCAGCGATCTCAGATGTATGCATATGAAAAATAATGCGATCATCAACACTAACCGCGTATAAATGAAAACTGCCTGATGTTAGCGAGTGAAATGTGGATCCAGAAAGTGTGCAAGCTTTGGGAGCGCTGATGGAAGCCATCTTCTGCAGCTTTGCTCTGATAATATTACCGAATATGATCCAGATGCAGTACTTGATAAAAATGCAATTTGCTCAAAATGTTGCTTTTCTTATGAAACCTACCTACATTCAAGTGTTGATAAAAAAACAATGCTTGACGCTAGAATCAAACTGATTCTTTTGTGTGAAAGTAGACGGTCTGATTTTATTGTGATGTATTGCGTGTTCAGATATTCATAAAACAAAATATTCTGGCGGCCATGAAATTTGAGTGAAAATCCGCAAAAACGCTGGCGGGGAAAGAGTTAATTATAAACACACTAGTTTGTAGCGCATACAGTTTTACTGTTTACTGCACTTTGAAATTATTCTCGTTATTTCCCTACAGTGGCTATGAACCGGAAGTCTCACACATTCACAGAAGACGGTTTTAACTTCCCTTGAAAATAAGGTGGATACGGTCTCACACAAAGCAAACCTGCGAAGCGGAGCTCATAGAAGCAGTTCCGTCGCTAAAACTTGGATCCCAGCGTCCTCACTGCTCCTGCTGCAGATACGCCTATATCTGAGCCCACTGCTCGATGCTGACCGAAGACATCGCGGTGCATCTCTCCGCCTGCGAGAACAGCATCCTCACAGATATACTGCCTGATCACACACACAACAATTACAAACAGACCATAGCGAGTTGTACGCACTATCGACCCGTACTGGATCCAGCGGTGGTACTTCGTGTCTTCCGTACCATCCAGCATGTGGTGATGGTGAAGCCGGGCATGAAACGAGGACTGCTGGAGATACGCCGGAACCTTATCCGACCCATGTCATTTCCTCCTCCTCAAAACACAACCGGCTCGTTTCCTAGAACTGTGCATAAGCTGCATTATTCCTCAGATTCAAACTCAATTTTTTGTGGCCCAAATGGCTTTAGTTTAGCGTCTCTCTCTCTCTCTCACATTGACAATTAAAATCGTTGCACTTTTTTGCAGCTGGATGAAGTTGTGTATGCATTTCAACCCTTAAAAAAAAATAAATAAATAAATAAAAAATATTAACCAATGTTTTACTACATATGTGACCCATTAGCACAAAACCAGTCATAAGGGACAATTTTTCGAAACTGAGATGTATGCATCATCTGGAAGCTGAATAAATAAGCTTTCCATTGATGTATGTGTTTGTTAGGATAGATAAAATTAGAAAATCTGGAATCTGAGGGTGCAAAAAAATCTAATATTGAGAAAATCATCTTTAAAGTTGTTCAAATTAATTTCTTAGCAATGCATATTACTAATCAAACATTAAGCTTGGAGGTTCGGGTGTTGTTTCGAAGAAATTTTCTCCCTCCCCAAACACCGTCATAAAAAGAAATGGTAAAGCTTACAAAGGCTTTTCTAAAAAAAGTGTGCTGGGAGCAATGGGGGTGGAATGTATTGTTGCTATTGCTACCAATACCCCCACGACTCAAACCTGCTTTTGTGCTGCAGGGTCGAGCAATAAAAAACAAAAAAACATAGTTACTATAGTGGTAACCACAGATTAACCATTTAACTTTATGCAAATGGTAATCAATATGCCAAAAAGCGATGGTTACTACAGTTCTACTATAATAAAACCATGGTTAAATTTCGTAAGAAAAATGTGATTCATATTTACATTCATGCATTTGACAAGACGCTTTTATGCACACTGCAAAAAAAGATTTTCTTAGTATGTTTGTCTTGATTTCAATACAAAAATCTTTAAATCGAGACATTTACTTGAGAAACAAAATGACTAAAGATATCTTGATTTCACAAAAAAAATCCTAAAATTATGTAAGCGTTTGCTTAAAACAAGAACAAATATCTGGCAACGAGGTTAGAAAAATTACAGTTTTTCCCTTTGAATGAAGCTTTTTTTCCTTCTCCCTTAATTTTGAAGCAATTTTAGGGAATTTTCTTTTTTTTTTAATTATGCATTTATTTAATTTTGACATTTTATTTGATTTTATTAATTTCGCTTCTTAATGTAAATGTATCTTGATTTAATAATATTGGAAAACAAGACAAACGTATCGAGTTCGTATCGTACCGATAAAGCAACTGAATACAAGACATAATAGTTTTACATGATAAACACATCTAATTTAAGCTTTTATTCATTACGCAGAGCTCATTAAATATGCAAAACGTGGAAGTTCACTGATATAACATGATCGTGGATTAAACTGCTCGATTTATATGGATTGCTTTTACTATCGCATGTCTTTATTCATTTTGATTGCATGGACGTGCAATGAAGAGACATAGATCGTGCAGGTTTCAGTAAAAAAATATATCATTTATATTATATTTTGGTTGTTGTGAAGATCTTGTGGGTTTGGAACAGCAGATTTCTTGTCCTGTGAAGGTTACCTGTGTATGTTGGACGGCTCGCAGTAATCTCGCTCGATCTGTTCGCTGTTGGGTAAATCGTGCCACATGCAGCCCACCTTCACCTCCCACTTATAGGGCATTTTACAGTGTGTTTTACTGCATTTATCTGACGGAGAGAAAACACACACACACACACACTGACACACTTCTGCAGTGCTTTCTAAAAGATGCCACAGATCTATCTTATTTCTATTCACACCGTGACTTTAAATAGGCATGTGTTTATTTGTAATAAACATTGTGGTGTTAAAATATGACTGGAATTATGATAAAACCGGTTGGTTCAGTGCAAGACGTCACTGGCGAGGCTATTATAGTTAACTAAAACTACAACCATACAAACAGTTTTGTTACTTATAAATAAATCAACTCATTTATTTTATTTCAGCTAGCTGCCAATGCAACATTTAGCATTTTCATTTAGTGACAAAAACATAAATATACTACAATTAAACTCAATTCTACTAAAACAACACTGTATTTGGTGATTAGCTGATCGCTGTTACTAAAAAAGACAATTCAAATTCAGGTATATCATCAATTTAACTGATAGATTTGAAAAATGATAACAAATTTAGGTTATAAAAGCGTGGGAACATTATTTTAAAATGTTTCTAAGGTGGTCATGGCTATAATGTCACTGAAAGGTTACAAATGCATTTCTAACAAAAAAACGTTACTTTCACCCCAAATATTTAAACGTCTATTTTTAATATTCGCACAACATTAAACGGCCAGTTTTCTTGTCAAGAGTAGAACATTATTTTAAAGGTTACAAAATAAGGTTTTTAGAATGTTCATCAGGTACAAGTAACATCATAAGGACGCTTTCAGAATGTCGATCTCATGCGCATCCAGCTATTTTTAGCTCGTTTTGTTGCTTGATAGGCGTGTCTAACCTTATTATTTTAATGTATAATCTGAATTATGAACACACTGGTTTGTAATGCACGTTGTTATTCTTCTCGTTATTTCTCTAAGGCGTCTAACGAACCGGAAGCTTTGCCCATAGGTTTACTTCCGCATTGAAGAATAAGGAGGATAGCTGCTTTGAAACAGTGTATTGTATAATATAGCGCTGTATAAATAAGTGTGACGTGACTAAATAGATGCATTCAGGTTAAATCAGGACCTCTTTGGGTCTTTAGTGACCGGACACGATCACACATGTACCTGTGCCGCAGAATCCTCTGACAAACGACAGGCAGATCTCACTCTCTATGAGGAGAGAAAACAGAACGTGTTAAATCAGAATCATGATGATGCTTCAGAGACGCGAGAAATACAAACATAGCGTTTATGCATAATTATTAGAATTATGTGTGACCCTGGAGCACTAAAGCAGTGTTAAGTCGCTTGGGGATATTTGTAGCAATAGCCAACAATACATTATACATTTTTCTTTTATGCCAAAAATCATTAGGATATTAAGTAAAGATCATGTTCCATGAAGATATTTTGTATGTTTCCTACATTAAAACTTAATGTTTGATTAGTAATATGCATTGCTAAGAACTTCATTTGAACAACTTTAAAGATGATTTTCTCAATATTTAGATTTTTTTGCACCCTCAGATTCCAGATTTTCAGATATTGTCCGATCCTAACAAACCACACATCAATGGAAAGCTTATTTATTCAGCTTTCAGATGATGCATACATCTCAATTTTCCAAAATTGACCCTTATGACTGGTTTTGTGCTCCAGGGTCACATATATGAGCAAATAAACCACTGAGGAACCCTAACACCTCCGTCAGAGCTTCTGTGAGGCTGGACGTCCGTGTTCCGGCGGTCCGCTTGAGTCTTGAGCGCGAGGATGTTGCGGTAGATGAAGGGCAGTGAGCTCATGAGCTGCTGCGACACTCCTCTGGAGCGCAGCACTTTTCTCGCCTGAGGCTCGTGGAAATCGTGCGAGCGTCCGCAGTCCGTGTCGCCGCAGCGTCCTCTGACGAAGCTCTCGCACACATGCAGCCTCGTGCACGTCTCTCCGTCCGGACAGCTTCCACGCCGCCCTCGGCTTCGGTTGTACGCGATGCACAGCTGAGGAACAGAGCGACACGCTTGGACGCAGTGTTGCTAGATTTAGCAACTTTTCAGACTACTCTAGCAACTATTTCTTCAAAAAGCACCTAGCAACAAATATAGCTATTTTTAAAATGTATTTGGCAACTGTGACTCAAAAAGGCACATTTTCGCTCTGAATTACACAAGAAGAGGAAACTGTACACATATCACATGAACTAAGCTGCAATTGTTCAATAATAATTGTTCATTTATGATAACACCGTGTTAGTTTGTACCTGCACTTGTTGATCAGTTAAAAGAAAGATGTAGAAAAATGTACTAAAGCAATAAGTCTCAAGAAGCTGTGGTTTACAGTGGATTTATTACAGCTAAGGGGCGTTGCTAGGCACGACGCGGCGCTGTTATAAATTCACTGTAAACCACGGCTTCACAGGGATTACTGCTTTTATAAAACGGTTATTCCATATACGTAGTAAGGTTTCACAAAATAAAACCGAGCAAATAAAGTGTAATGATATTAATAAACACAGTGTTCTTCCACCGAACAATGTAACTCCTCAGAATCAGTTTTGGTTGCTACAAAGTGGTTGCCGAGCAACACACAAACGTAAACAAAGGTGTGCGTTACTTTGTAGCGTCATTTACAACAGCTTCGGCTCAGCCAATCAGAGTCAAGCACCGGAATGATACGTTTTATAACAGGACATTATCTGTTAAGTTGTAACCTGAAAACAGAAAATACAGTGTGCAATTTTAAATTCAGGTAAAAAAAAAAACCTGTTCAAAATCTCACATTAACGCAGTACATTGTGCCCGATTTCACAGACTCTTCTTTAAGTGTAGCATACTAACGAACCACCAATATACTGATTAAAACTATAACGGTTCCGAACAAGTCGTTTTACTAGTTCAGAAGAAAACACACGAAATGTAATTGTTTGAAAAATGTAAAAATAAATATATGATATTATTAATAGTTATTATAAAACGGATAGTTCCGGTGCTTGACTCTGATTGGCTGAGCCGAAGCTGTTGTAAATGACGCTACAAAGTAACACACACCTTAGTATACGTTTGTCTGTTGCTCGACAACCACTTTGTTGGAACCACAACAGTTTCTGAGGAACTACATTGTTTAGCGGAAGAATACTGTTTTTATTAATATCATTACACTTATTGTCTGCGTATTTGTGAAACCTACTAGTATATGGAACTAACTTTTATAAAGCTTCGCATCGTGCCTAACAACGCCGCTTAGCGGTTATAAATTCACTGTAAACCACGGCTTCTTGCTTTAATATTATATTTCTTTTTTAGTTTTACTAACAAATCTAAATGAACATTTCAAATCATCCTCATAATCATATTTTTGCTGAGATGCGAGTGATCTGATTGTGTATATTCTATGCAGATTTGCGTTGTGATGATATAACGATGTCGTCGCGCAATGACATTTAGCAACAAATTGTCTTGCCTTTAGCATCTTTCCCTGAAAATGAGTGTATGTGTGGCGTGCGGATGCTCACGGGAGGCAGGAGGCCGCTGTCGGACTGCAGAAACATCACACACAGATCTTCTCGACTCAGACAGATCATCCCATGAGCTCTCAGGATCCTCACGTTGTGTTCAGACATCAGCTGGTGTCCGTAGCTGCAGCCGTGCCTTCAGAAACACACACAGACTCACTAGTCACACATAAAACAGTCTGTGTTATTTCTAAATGCTGTCAGAACGCTCAAGACATCCAGTCTTTAACATTCCATTCCATCACGCTTATCATTCACATATGCTTTTATGGCCAAACTTATATTTTGAATATATGCTAAATGCATGCTGCATTCGGTGAAGCTCAGTGAAATATATTTGTTTAAATAGAAAATACATTTTTCATACACAAATACACTTCGAATCTTACGGTAACCTGCCTGCTAGAGATCAAAACTAGATTTAATGATGTTTAATTTAATGCATTTTATGTACTTGTAATTTTTTAGAACATTTTAAAGCATGTTCCCTATTTAATTGATTCAAAATGTACTGCATGTCTAGTGTTATAGACAGCAAATCGAATCTATTAATTTCTTGGATTGAAATGCATAGGGCAAGATATGAGTTTGAATGCTTTTTTAAAAATATTTTGATATTTTAAAATATACAAAAATTGCCAAAACAATATTCTGGTAGAAAATATATTTACATTCATATATTTGAAAATAAATGGCCAAAAATATACTAGTAGAAAATATAATATATTTTTGAAAAAATATTTAGCAACTATATATTTTATATTGGAAACTATATTTAAAAACATATGAAAAAAAAATTATAAATTTATTTTATGCGGATAGGTTGAGATGAGATGTTACTTATGAATGTTCTCGAACGTTTGCCCAAAAAATTGTCACATTAATAAAAAAAAAAAAACGTTCCACTGTTTTTCGCCGACAGTTACTACACGTTACTCGTTACATTTTTTCATATCCTTCATTCTCTAACTAAACAAAAGCACACTACATCTGTGGATTTACAAGCTCGCACTTGTTATGTTTTGATTGTAAACGGTTTGTTCGTCTTCATCTACAGTCAGTCAGTGAGACTTGGTGTAATATTATCGAGATCTAAGCAATACCGGCCTGTGACAACTTGCCCCAGCTCTACCTGCAGCAGCGCCCCGTCATCAGCTCATATTTACACAGGTGCAGGTTTCCGCACAGCTCCTCACACTCGCTCCTTCTACACAGTTCGACGCTAGTTTGCGCGAAAACCTCTTTGCTTTCGCTTCGCTGAACGACGGTGAAGATGTCGCTGCGGCGGATGATCTTATCCAGTGAATTCTCCGCGGACACTTCTTTCAGTCCGTATGAAATCTCCAAAAGACGCTCGTACTCCATCGATCCGTGATTCCCGCACAACACTTTCAGGATCGTCTCCTCCGCCATGATTTCTGACACCGAACCGAATCGCGCAGAGTTCGAATCTCTGAACACTGACTCAGAGCATAGAGTTAATAAATACCTAGACGCCTCATTGACCGCACGTCAACGTGGCCGCCATCTTGGTGCGGGCAACTCTCACATCTTTTTTTTTTTATTGTTTTATTAAACATAGAATACAAGAACTCATAGAAGTAACAGCATCAAACCTTAAGGGGATACACAATACATGTACGGCAAAAAAAACATTTAAAACACAAGAAACTTGGACATGATGATATTTTCAGGGCACCACAATTTGTAAGTAATCTCAATGAGGAGTAGAATAGTTTAAATTCGTTCATGAACAAAGCAGGGGCGACAGTCTCTCCACTTACAACAATGTATATGATATTTGGCAAGTAGGAAAACAATATTCACAATGTCTGATATTGAATTATCTGAATCATCAACATAAAACAGGATATGGTTGATGTTAAATACAGGGATGTTTGCCATTTTTAGATTCAGCCAGTTCTGGAGTGATGTTAGAGACTGGCTGCATCTAAAAATGTCAAACGTCCCTGTATTGTGGATCCCCTTAAGGTTTGATGCTGATTGTTTGTATTTGATTTTGAAAAAAACGCAGCTCCTCCGTTTACCTCCATTTATTTTTAAGGCAGTCTTGCCCGCACTAACATGGCGGACGCGGACGTAGCAGCAACGGCTCAAAGCGGCCAATGAGGCGTCTAGGTTGTTTAGTTGTCCTATGACTCCAAAATAAGCTAATGATTCACTGAACACTGACTCCAGATCAGCGAGTGATTCACTGAACACTGACTCCAGATCAGCTAATGATTCACTGAACACTGACTCCAGATCAGCTAGTGATTCACTGAACACTGACTCCAGATCAGCTAATGATTCACTGAACACTGACTCCAGATCAGCTAATGATTCACTGAACACTGACTCCAGATCAGCGAGTGATTCACTGAACACTTGACTCCAGATCAGCGAGTGATTCACTGAACACTTGACTCCAGATCAGCGAGTGATTCACTGAACACTTGACTCCAGATCAGCGAGTGATTCACTGAACACTTGACTCCAGATCAGCGAGTGATTCACTGAACACTTGACTCCAGATCAGCTAATGATTCACTGAACACTGACTCCAGATCAGCTAATGATTCACTGAACACTGACTCCAGATCAGCTAATGATTCACTGAACACTGACTCCAGATCAGCAAATGATTCACTGAACACTGACTCCAAATCAGCTAATGATTCACTGAACACTGACTCCAAATCAGCGAGTGATTCACTGAACACTGACTCCAAATCAGCTAATGATTCACTGAACACTGACTCCAAATCAGCTAATGATTCACTGAACACTGACTCCAAATCAGCTAATGATTCACTGAACACTGACTCCAAATCAGCTAATGATTCACTGAACACTGACTCCAAATCAGCTAATGATTCACTGAACACTGACTCCAAATCAGCTAATGATTCACTGAACACTGACTCCAAATCAGCTAATGATTCACTGAACACTGACTCCAAATCAGCTAATGATTCACTGAACACTGACTCCAAATCAGCTAATGATTCACTGAACACTGACTCCAAATCAGCTAATGATTCACTGAACACTGACTCCAAATCAGCTAATGATTCACTGAACACTGACTCCAGATCAGCAAATGATTCACTGAACACTGACTCCAAATCAGCGAGTGATTCACTGAACACTGACTCCAAATCAGCGAGTGATTCACTGAACACTGACTCCAAATCAGCGAGTGATTCACTGAACACTGACTCCAAATCAGCGAGTGATTCACTGAACACTGACTCCAAATCAGCGAGTGATTCACTGAACACTGACTCCAGATCAGCTAATGATTCACTGAACACTTGACTCCAAATCAGCGAGTGATTCACTGAACACTGACTCCAAATCAGCTAATGATTCACTGAACACTGACTCCAAATCAGCTAATGATTCACTGAACACTGACTCCAAATCAGCTAATGATTCACTGAACACTGACTCCAAATCAGCTAATGATTCACTGAACACTGACTCCAGATCAGCTAATGATTCACTGAACACTGACTCCAGATCAGCTAATGATTCACTGAACACTGACTCCAGATCAGCGAGTGATTCACTGAACACTTGACTCCAGATCAGCGAGTGATTCACTGAACACTTGACTCCAGATCAGCGAGTGATTCACTGAACACTTGACTCCAGATCAGCGAGTGATTCACTGAACACTTGACTCCAGATCAGCGAGTGATTCACTGAACACTTGACTCCAGATCAGCGAGTGATTCACTGAACACTTGACTCCAGATCAGCGAGTGATTCACTGAACACTTGACTCCAGATCAGCGAGTGATTCACTGAACACTGACTCCAGATCAGCTAATGATTCACTGAACACTGACTCCAGATCAGCTAATGATTCACTGAACACTGACTCCAGATCAGCGAGTGATTCACTGAACACTGACTCCAAATCAGCTAATGATTCACTGAACACTGACTCCAGATCAGCGAGTGATTCACTGAACACTGACTCCAAATCAGCTAATGATTCACTGAACACTGACTCCAAATCAGCGAGTGATTCACTGAACACTGACTCCAAATCAGCGAGTGATTCACTGACACTGATCCCAAATCAAGCTAATGATTCCACTGAATACTTGATCCAGAAAAAAACAAAAAAAACAAACATCAAAACAAAAATATCAGCGAATGATTCACTGAACACTGACTCCAGGAATCAGCTAAGATTCATGAACACTGACTCAGATCAGCGAGTGATTCAATGCCCAAGGACTCAAAATCAGTAATGATCCACTGAATAATGACTCCAGATCAGCGAGTGATTCCACTGAACACGGACTCCAAATCAGCTAATGATTCACTGAACACTGACTCCAAATCAGCTAATGATTCACTGAACACTGACTCCAGATCAGCGAGTGATTCACTGAACACTTGACTCCAGATCAGCGAGTGATTCACTGAACACTTGACTCCAGATCAGCGAGTGATTCACTGAACACTTGACTCCAGATCAGCGAGTGATTCACTGAACACTGACTCCAGATCAGCGAGTGATTCACTGAACACTGACTCCAAATCAGCGAGTGATTCACTGAACACTGACTCCAGATCAGCTATTGATTCACTGAACACTGACTCCAGATCAGCTATTGATTCACTGAACACTGACTCCAGATCAGCTATTGATTCACTGAACACTGACTCCAGATCAGCTATTGATTCACTGAACACTGACTCCAGATCAGCTATTGATTCACTGAACACTGACTCCAGATCAGCTATTGATTCACTGAACACTGACTCCAGATCAGCTATTGATTCACTGAACACTGACTCCAGATCAGCTATTGATTCACTGAACACTGACTCCAGATCAGCTAATGATTCACTGAACACTTGACTCCAAATCAGCGAGTGATTCACTGAACACTGACTCCAAATCAGCTAATGATTCACTGAACACTGACTCCAAATCAGCGAGTGATTCACTGAACACTGACTCCAAATCAGCTAATGATTCACTGAACACTGACTCCAAATCAGCTAATGATTCACTGAACACTGACTCCAGATCAGCGAGTGATTCACTGAACACTTGACTCCAGATCAGCGAGTGATTCACTGAACACTTGACTCCAGATCAGCGAGTGATTCACTGAACACTTGACTCCAGATCAGCGAGTGATTCACTGAACACTTGACTCCAGATCAGCGAGTGATTCACTGAACACTTGACTCCAGATCAGCGAGTGATTCACTGAACACTTGACTCCAGATCAGCGAGTGATTCACTGAACACTGACTCCAAATCAGCTAATGATTCACTGAACACTGACTCCAAATCAGCTAATGATTCACTGAACACTGACTCCAAATCAGCTAATGATTCACTGAACACTGACTCCAGATCAGCAAATGATTCACTGAACACTGACTCCAAATCAGCTAATGATTCACTGAACACTGACTCCAAATCAGCTAATGATTCACTGAACACTGACTCCAAATCAGCTAATGATTCACTGAACACTGACTCCAGATCAGCGAGTTGATTCACTGAACAATGGAACTCCAAATCGCGAGTGATTCACTGACACTGACTCCAACTCAGCTAATGATTCACTGAAACACGAAGCCAATTCAGTAATGATCCAATGAATACTGGCTCCAGATCGGAGTATTCAATCTGAGAGAAAACGAAACTTACAGGAAGAAACACACGCCCGGTTTGATCACGCGATGAAACTTCCAACATTATAATACAAATGTGAACGTATTTTGTGCAGTATTTGAAATATGACCGAAATGATTCATGAGAAATGTAAATTTTCAATGTAAACAGTAAGAACTATAAGCAGCTTCTAAAAACGTTGTGGGAACATTCTTGAAATCGTGATTAATGTTATTTAAAGGTTACAAAAACCTTTCTTACATCGTTCCTTTACTCCACCTTTATTTTCACCCAAAATATAACGTTATTAAAATGTTTATTTTTTATTTTCTAAAAATGTTCAAACAAATCATTGCACAAAACACTTGACACCAAGCATGAAAGTTTGGTTATTTAAATATGATAATATAATGACATTTAGATCATAAGAACACCTTAACCCAAAATAATCAGATTACTATAAATAGGCACAAATAATTGTTATATTGCTGAGGGACACAGGTATCCAATGGTTTGGGAAACACAAATAAACAGAGATATTTCAGTCAGTCATTCACATCTATTAGGGAAAAGTAGCCTATATTTGAGGATTATGAGGAAAAGGTCAATATGAGGGGAAAAAAACAAACCTCATTTCCTTATTTATTGGAAAGCTTCCTTGTGACTCAAATATTCAGATTATTACAAAGATCCAAGTAAAGATCAAGACAAATTACATTCATTCATTCAAATGCATGTTGTAGCTCTAACAATTCATCTTTTTACATTTTGACTATTTAAGCCCCGCCCCTGCAAGCTCACGCTCATCTGCATACACTTTTAGAGCCACGCCCACATCTCAACATTTAATCAACTGATGCACAGAACCAAGCCCCGCCCAACATTTTTACATTTGGATGCATGTCACAATAAAGAAGAAAAGATCTGTCCATGCTCCCGTTTCATCGTGACGTTAACCTCCCGAGAGTATAAGACACTTTTCTATCACATCATTATTTTTGTAGCTTTTGATTATCAGTATTAACTTCCTCTAAAGCACACAATGCGCTCGCACGGTGCCTGATCAGGAAATGATGCATTCTGACGTTGAAGTAGACTTTGGAGTAGTTGAGGAAGAGGATTGTGAGGGAGAAGCACTTGAGGAGTCGCTGTACTCAATCAGATACTCGGGGTAGATCTGGTGCTTTTCGAACACTACAAATACGGACGGATCGAAGACATCGTTCACACAGCTGTCGTAGAAGACGGTGTCTCCTCCGTCTTTGGATGGAGGCCGGAGGTAGCTGGATTCACCTTTGGTGTAGCTGCCAACCAGAATGCGACACACGAACATGGAGCGAGTGCCTGAGTCTTTGGTGTAGCTGTGCGAGTATTTGGCATCCCTGGCAAAATAACTACCTGCAAAAAGAGACACATCAAGATGTGCATTTGAAGGAATAGCTCAACCAAAAAAAGTTTGTTTCTTCGTCAGGTTTGGAGAAATGCATCAGTGTCTCACTGCAAGTGAATGGGTGCCGTCAGAACGAGAGCTGATAGAAACATCACAAGTAATCCACGGCACTCCAGTCCATCAGCTAACATCTGGAGAAGACAAAAGCTGACATTCTGTTGCCAATTCTATGTCTAGTCTATGACGTTTAGGACATGGAAACAACGGTGTGGAATGAAGGAGTGTGTTAGGGCCTGTCGTGTGAGGCTTCACGCACTGTGGTGTTTTTTTTTCCCCTTCCCACTTTCCTTCCCCCCCCCCTGTGTGTGTGCACCTTCAACTGCGAGCTTTCACCTTGACTTGACTTTTCACCACAACCCGCCGACGAGCTGTTTGTCTTTATGAATAAGAGATATATACGACAGAATGTTTATGGAAGCTCAAGGTTTATGGGATGTTGCTTTGAAGCAGTTTTGGTATAACAGTACTTGTTGAAATAGTGTTCTTCAGACAAAGTAGGAGCATTGAAACATACACAACTTGCTTAGATTTATTTATAATAATAATTATATATTATTTATTTTTTACGGATTAGTTTCAGCTTTTGTCTTCTCCAGATGTTAACTGAGTGGTGTGGATTATTGTGATGTTTCTATCAGCTCTCGTTCTGACGGCACCCATTCACTTGCAGTGGAGACACGAGTGCATCACATTTCCTCAAATCTGACGAAAGTACAAACAAACATCCAGACAACATTCTCATTTCTGGTTGAACTATTAAACACTGTTTTAGGTTATCTGATGAAGCCACCTTTTCCGTAGGCCGTGCCGTGAGTCCCACAGATCCTCCAGTCGAAGTTGTTGTGGCAGATGGCATCTAAATGCGTGCTGTCGGTGCCGTGGAAGAGCTGCTTCTCGGTCACGTCTCTGCCTCCGTTGTTCTTTTTCATGAAGTCCTTCTGCCTAAAAGTGGCGCAAACCGTCAGACGTGCTGCAATCGATCTGGACGTTCCAGTGAGTGCATGTCTTGTGGACTTACCACTGATAAACTTCCCATAATGCTTTGTTCTGGATCCTCTCGATCTTTAGGATTCGGAAGCCGACCATGGTGCGACTGAACAGTTCTTTGATTTTGATGTGTTCGGCTGACGTGCTCTGCAGCCACACACTCTGTGTAAAACAGCACAGAACGATATAAACAGAGATCCACGTAAAAGTCACCACCGATAAATTATTCCACTCACCTTGTATCCGGTCTCAGGAGTCAGAGCTTTATCCCAGTGCTCCGGCAGAGCCTTGAAATTATTGGGCGTCCTTCTCCTAAAAACAGACATGAAGAGTTTTTTTCACCATACAGGTTTCGGAGAGTTCGAGAGAGAATGAGGAGTGTTTTCTTACGCTGTCTTGATTGTTCGAACATCAGCCGCTGACACAAATTTGGGACGACGTCTGACGACTTTTTTGGTTGTGTAGCGTTTGTTTGTCTGGATCATATCTGAAGAGCAAGATTAGTTCAGACGACAGTTAGAGAGCTGCGTGAAGCTTCTTCAAGACTATAATAAGTATAATGTATGTGGGAGTGTGCGATATTGACAATATTTCACAATATTTTGCTCATGGATAAGTAAACACGACACTAAAAGCGCCAGTAGGTGGCAGCAATTAATGAGTGATTCATTTAAACGATTCATTCAAAACGGCTGATTCATTCCGAGTCTTTATGAATGGATCATTGAATCATTGACTCAAATGATTTGTTCAAAAACAGATTCATTTAGGAGCGAAACACTGCAGTGTTGAGACGCACATATGATCCACGCCAGCTTTGTTTGGAACTATTTTGGGAAACAGAAAACAGAAAAAAAACATACAATACTGTGTATAAAATGTAACTCACTAAATATTAATTTCTTATTTATTGAACTGCTATATAAAATCTATGTCCCATTCGCAATTGCGCTCATGTGCTGATATTCAGGAAAACAACACTTGCTTGTGTTAAATTACTTAAAGGGCTCATATGATGCGATTTCAAGTTTTCCTTTCTCTTTGGAGTGTTACAAGCTGATTGTGAATAGATAAGATCCCTGAAGTTGCAAAGACTAAAGTCTCCCCCCCCCCAAACCAAAGAGATATCTTTATCAAAGTTAAAGACCTAGCCACGCCCCCCTAAAACGGCTCGTCTAAAACGCCCCCACATATCTACCTCACTAAATATTAGCATAATGCCGCCCAAATGTTCACGCAAAGAAAGAAAGGCGTGGTTTCAGTAACCGCACACAGTTAGTGTTGAAGCAGCCATGTAATGGAGACACTGTGTGTTTCACTGCGAAAGCAAAAGCACTTTATTTGGCCTTCCGGAAGTAGATGCATTTAGGAATCTTTAAGATTACTTACAACAGAACAGCAATGCATTTTATGGACGACCGTTTCGTGAACCTAGGAGAGGAGGGCATTCTGACTTTGCTATGACAATCTGGCGCTTCTGAATCAGCTACTGTTCTGTTATTAGTTAAGTATTTGCTATTGACTGTTCAAAAGCGGAGTTTTGGCACAGCGTGTGTGTGTTTGTGGTGTGTGTGTGTGTGTGGTGTGTGTGTGCGCGCATTGCGCGCGAGCGAGAGAGTGAGAGAGAGAGAGAGACAGGGTCATATCACAGTGGAGTCAGCTGTCTTAATTGTGGCTTGTGTACTGCAAATACATACGAGTATTATCACTGTGTCTGTCACGCGACTTTGTTGCCCTTTCGGGCTTGAACTGATGGTAAAACTAATTACATTATTTACTGTCTTTACATTTATTTTGAAAGATGAAGCTGGTGATTATGGTAAGGGGCGTTACATTTCCGACGAGTGCTTGCGGTGTTCGGCCAATCACAATGCACTGGGTCAGCTGGCCAATCAGAGCAAATGCGCTTGTCGGAAGGAGGGACTTTGTAGAAAACTAAGCGTTTTGAGAGAGGCGGGGCATATAGGACCTACAATAATGTAAAGTATTTGAAAAAATAATGTGTTTTTTGAACATTAAAGCATGTCAACATATTCTGTTACACCAAATACACAAAATAATGATCTTTAAAAAAGCATCATATGACCCCTTTACTTAAATTTACTATAGCTTATAAAAAACAAACAAAACTTAAATTTTCTTTGGCTTTCATAACTTAAATTATCAGGGTGTTTTAACTGCATTCTAACAGGCTTGTGTGATGAAGCCTGTTAGAATGCCGTTAAAATACCCTGAAATCAAGTTATGAAAGCAAAACATTTGGTACGTTTTGTAGGATTCAATGCTTTTGGGTGCTCAAGATGTGTTTTTGTTAGTTTTTTTTGCAAATTGAGCGACATACTCTATAATGTCAACTCGTACATCATTAAAACAACAATTGCAATCCTATCATAGACGATATGTAATCGCACAACCCCTAAATGTACGATGTTTTTTTAGGTTACCCGTGAAGCTGAGCTCGTACGTCTGCGATTCGGCTGTGAACTCCACCACAGCGTTGTTATCAGCCTGATACTTCTGCTCGAGTTCAGCGCTGGAGATGGAAGACAATCTATGACCCCCCTCCTGATCAATAAAGAGAAAAACAGAACATCAAATGTTGAAAAGCATAGTTAAGTTTCGCAAAAAGTCTCTTACCGCTGTAGCATACTGGATCCAGTTCCCATCCTCGTCCTCCCAGTACCAGACCCACTCGGTGGTCAGGATGAAGGTGGGCTGGAGCGCCGACGGTACCGTCGACAGACGCCGCACGCTGTGAGAGCCTTGGGTCATCGTATCGAAATAAACCGGGTTCATTCCAGAGCTTTGATAGACAGAGAAACCGTCAGAACACTCCACTAACCATTCATGCACTGCCTGAACAGGCCGTTTGATTAATATTAAGGTGAAAATAAAATAGTTATCAACCAAAAACATCACATTTACAAATGTGCAACTACACAACAACTTAGCAACTGCATAGCAACAGCACTAAAACAAACTCCAAACACCTTAGCTACAGCATAACAACACACTAAAACCACTCTAAGCACCTTAGCAACTGCATAGCAATGCACTAAAAACTCCAAACACCTTAGCAACCGCAAAGCAACACACTAAAAAACACTCCAAACACCTTAGTAACTGCATAGCAACACCCTAGCAACCACCAAGAACACCTTGGCATCAGCATAGCAACACCCTGGCAACCACCTCCAGCGTCATAGCACTGTGCTGGGAGTGCAGCACTAATCACATGATTTCATTTCACATACTCCATGTGTTTTCTTTCACACACCTGTATGTTCTTGCAGCATCGCAATAATCTTTCTCGATGGCCTCGTTGTCAGGAAGAGCCTTCCATTCCGATCCTTCTTTAACTTCCCATTTATAGGGCAGATTGGAATGCTCCCTCCTACATGAGACTGGAAACACAGGTGTTCAGCTGCGTTCAAACTAAACACAGCTCTGTGAATCACACGATAATAATGCCGTTCTTACCACCGTGCTTGCAGAATCCTTTGATGAAATACATGCAGATCTCCGTTTTCTCTAAGAGCAGACACACACACACACACACACATCTGTAAGCATCTTTCAGACTGAATTTTTCCTAAAATTGCATTCTCGTATTTAAAACACATGGAATCCCGTTTCCGCCACTGAATAAAATAAATAAAAGTAATTGCAACTTTTTAATCTCACAATATTTTTCTCAGAATTGTAAGATATAAACTCGCAATTACGAGTTAGAAAGTTAGAATTGCATGATATAAACTCGCATTCTGAGGAAAAAGAAGTTTATAACTTATTAACTTGCAATGCGAGTTATTGTCTTACTTTTTACATCTCACAGAGTCAAGTTTATATCTTGCATTTCTGAATTGCGAGAAAAAAAGTCAGAATTAAGAAAACGATCGTAATCGTAAAAGCGAGTTTATTTCTCACAATTTTGAGAAAATGCAATTCCCAATTCTAACTTTATAACTCGCAAAGGCAAATTTATCTCACAATTCTGAGAAAAGAAAGTCAGAATTGAGTTTGCATTCTCAGCCGAGTTCCTGCACATTTATAACTCACAAGTGCCGCCGGTTCTATCAAACAATTGAGCCAAGCTAAAATTCTGACTTTTTCTCGCAAATTGCGAGTTTCTATCCCCCCCCAATTTAACTCGCAATAGTTGAGCGAAAACTTGAAAAAAAGAAAGTCAAAATTGTGAGATATAAAATTGCTATTGTGAGAAGAAAGTCAAAATTGCACAAAAAAAAGTTTATGCCGCAATTCTGACTTTTTTCTCACAATAGCAATTTTATATCTCACAATTCTGAGAAAAGACGTCAGAATTGCGAGAAAAAATGTAAACACGCATTTGCGAGAAAAAGTCAGTCGCAAGTTTATTTCTCACTTTTCTGACTTTATAATTCACAATTCTAAGTTTACATCAGACAATGACGAACGAAAAACAGTAACTCACAATCGTAAGAAAAAGTCAGAATTGTGAAATAAAAAGTCACAATTACCTTTTTTATTCAGTGGTGGAAGTGGGCTGCTATCAAGTCACGTATGCTTTACCTGTGTTGTTTTGTGGAGGCCTCTGAGCCTCTTGTCCTCTGCCTGCGTTAAAACCGCTCGACGGTCTCCGGTTCTGTGCATTCGGGCCTCTTCTGGGGTTCGGTCCCGCAGCGTTTGGAGCAGAAGTTGCCTTGGAAAGACGCCTCAGGACTTCGATGTTGGAGTACAGGTCCTTCATGATGGCCATGAGTTCGGTGGGGATGCCTCTGTCCTGCAGCGTCTTCAGCGGATGCGGCTCGTAGAAGTCATGAGCCCGAGTGCAGTCGCAGGAGCCTCGCAGATATTTCTCGCAGATGTGGAGCCTCTTACAGTTCTCGGCGTCCGGACAGCGGCCGTATTCTCCCGTGCCATTATTATACGAATGACACACCTGAGAAACAAGCACCACTTTCAGGCTCAACACAAAACTCTATACTTCGAGCAAAACGTGTGAAATGCTCACCGCTGGCAGGAGTGAGTAATCGCTCTGCATAAGCAGAATGCACAGCTCCTTTACGTCCAGTGTGTCCAGACCGTGAGCGGTCAGAACTAATGCATTCTGACCTGAGAGCAGATCGTGACTGAAGCGGCATCCTCGTCTGCAAGAGAAAACGGAGGTTTTGTTTTAGTTACTTGTAAGCATTAGATGGTTTACTTCTTTTCACGATTTGGAGAAAATCCCGCCATCAGTGTCCTCAGAAAGGGATGCTCTCGCAGGGAATGGGTTGCCGCAGAACGAGAGATGATTAAAAAAACATCACAATAATCCACAGCACTCCAGTCCATCAGTTAACATCTGGAGAAGACAAAAGCTGAAACAAATCCAGCATTAAGACGTTTTTAACTAAAATACATAGAGTCCATAATCCATAATAACTCTTCCTCCAGTGAGTCAGTGTTCTGGTGTGAATCAGGCGAGAAATCTGCACAGATCAAGCACCAAAACAGCTCTAAACAAATATGTGGCTGGCTTTTTGATTGCGAGCGACAACACGCAGATTGCACATATAAGAGTTATTATGGATTATGGACTCAATGTATTTTAGTTAAAAACGTCTTAATGCTGGATTGTTTCAGCTTTTGTCTTCTCCAGATGTTCACTGTTGGACTGGGGAGTGCTGTGGATATTGTGATGTTTTTATCAGCTCTCGTTCTGACGGCACCCATTCATTGCACAGGATTCATTGGTGAGCAAGTCATGTAATGCTAAATTTCTCCAAATCTGAAGAAGACAACAAAACTCATCGTATCTTAGGGCGGCCAGAGGGTGAGCAAATTTTCATTTTCAGGTGAACTGTTCCTTTAACACAAACACCCAGCCAAACCCACTGATGTATTTATAGTTCATTAATTGCAGCACTTAAAAATATCCTATGACGTGTGTTTGAATGATCCAACAAGCTTTAGAGGTGACGTGTATAACTATGATGTTTTGATCGTTGAAAATATATACATGTATAATTTATATCACAGATAATTATATTTAATAACTGTTGTTTACTTTACTGGTTTGCACTGTATCTGCCATGTGCCTTGTGCTGCTTTATTTATTTTTTTACATTACCTTATTTGTATTTTGTAGTTAATCTGCTCTTTCTGTTATCTGTATGACACAAGGAGTTACGAGTACCCCCACGCAAAATTTTTCATTTCTGTGTGGTCATGTGCGTATGTGGAAGACATGACAATAAAGCAGGATGACTTGTAATATATAACATACATTTTCTTTAAATAATATCCATAAATATATACTTTTATTTTGGAATGAGATTACCCCATTTTTGACAGCACATTATATTATATATAATTCGTTAATAAAACTTAATTAACAAAAATTATATATTACACACACACATATATAGGATATATCTTTTTTTTATTTAGTCATTAGCGCGCTGGTATATATATACTATATATGTATTAGGGTGGGGGTGTGTGTGTGGGTGTGTATAGTCTGAGCATATAGGTTTTGGTTTTTTGGTTTTTATTTATTTATCTACTAATTAATAGAATATTTTCCAACTTTAAAGATAATAACATGATGTGTGCAGTAGAGGGTTAATACGTATAGTTCCGGTGCTTGGCTCTGATTGGCTGAGCCGCGTTCGAAGCTGTTGTAAATGACGCTACAAAGTAACACACACCTTTGGGCTTCTGTGTGTTGTCGGCCAAACCGCTTTTTAAGCAACCCAAGGTTCTGAGCTACATTGTTGGGGAAGAAAAAGAAAACTGTGGGTACTAAATAATTCCCTTTATTACATTTTATTTGCTCTGTTTTATTTTGTGAAACTTTACTACGTATATGGAGTAACTGTTTTATAAAAGGGGCGTTGTTAGGCACTTACTTGCTTTAGTAATATGGTTTAAAAAGAACCCATTTGTTCTGCTTCGACGGTAAACACTCACCTCCCTCTGTGGAAGCGGCAGGACCCGAGCAGGAACCACTTGCACAGATGCAGGTTCGCGCAGCCCGGGCAGCTCTGGACTCGACACAGACGGACCTTGGTTCTGGCGATCACTTTCTTCTGTCCGTTCACGAACGCCACCGCGACCGACCCGCTGCTACCGACGAGCGAGGCCACGGCTTCATCGTGCAGACCGAATATTGACGTTAAAGCATCGTAATTCATAGATCCGTGATGAGCGCAGATCTTCTTCACGATCGCCGCCTCCGTCATGTTGAAGTGAATCGGTTCTGGTGAACCGAGTTTATGGATTGACTCGGAAATAAAAGTGAATCCTGAGGAGCTTAAAGTGAACGTCGCAATTTGTGTGATGCCGCATTACCGCCACTAGATGTCACTGTAAGTCCAGCAGTTCAGTGTATGAATATAATGTGACAACATGCCCCGGAGAGCAACGTTTTGTATCGATGACAAAATTAAAGCAAAACATTATCCAGGATTTATTCAGTTGCACGTTTTGTTACTGTGTCTACTCAATTATTATATTATTTAATTATAGTGTTGTTATAAAATCTAGAAATCTATATTAATCGAAAAATTAGATGTATGATTTGTGTATTTCATGTTTTTTGTTTTTTTTGCAGAATGATATTTTGAAAAGAAAAGGACAATATGTTATCAATTATTCATTTTACTAGGCAAATGCCATGTGTATAAAAATGGGCTGAAACACAATTTTAAATTTTATTAGTGACTTTTTATACATTATAAACCTAATGGAACTAACTTAAAAAAACACTGAAATAGTCTTGTTCTTGTGGCATTGAATAAAAACGTGTTATGTGAGCAGACCTACTGTATATTGGACTTTTTGCGTGCAACAAGTGTGGAAATGTAGTCTGTAGTCTTAAATTTAAGGTGTGTGTAAAACTAGGTTAACGCTGATAAATAAATAAATAAATAAAAACCGTGTGACAACTAGCCCCGGTCTGATCTGCAATAATAATGTGTGTAATACCAGTATTGTCCAGCAGGTGTCGCACGTTTATCTAAAAACGAGTCGTTTATAATCTAATAAATTGCTAAAATGTTTAAAAATCTTGCATTTTCATTTGATTTCATTATGATTGATCGTCAAGTTAACTGGAATGAAAAAAAAGAACAAATTAAAATATATATTACAAAATATATATAACGTAAAAGCAATAAGAACTTCGCAGCAGTTTGATATGTACAACATTTTTTGTAATTATGCATATGTGTACATTTATACGGAAAGGAAAGAAAAAAGAATACATACACACATATAAATGTTAGCCTCTTGTATGTACACTATTATGTTAAGTTCTAAATAAAGTTCAAACGTTTGAGGAAAAGTCAAACATTACAGTGTAAAGATGACGTAAATGTACTGTTAATAAGATCACGTGATCATATCATCGCGCTTCTGTACGTGTTTATATTATGGCTGGATTAATCAATGCTTGTATTCGATGCGATATTTTGAATATTGTGAAAGCTTCCGACGCGGCGCGTTGATCCTTCCGCGCCTGACGCACGCAAGCGCGTATGGAAGGCCAAAAGGGCCAAAAACACGTGAATTTTAACTATATTTCAAAATATAAAAAATGGCCAAATATATATTTGCTAAATTATTTTTCAAAATATATGAATGTAAATATAGTTTCTACCAGCATATAGTTTTGGCAATTTTTGTGTGTTTGTATATTTTAAAATATCAAAATATTTTTAAAAAAGCATTCAAACTCATATCTTGCCCTATGCATTTCAATCCAAGAAATTAATAGATTCACATTTTTGAAGAAAAACTCGATTTGCTGTCTATAACACTAGACATACAGTACATTTTGAATCAATTAAATAGGGAACATGCTTTAAAATGTTCTAAAAAATTACAAGTACATAAAATGCATTAAATTAAACATCATTAAATCTAGTTTTGATCTCTAGCAGGCAGGTTACCGTAAGATTCGAAGTGTATTTGTGTATGAAAAATGTATTTTCTGTTTCAAAAAATATATTTCACTGAGCTTCACCGAATGCAGCATGCATTTAGCATATATTCAAAATATAATTTTGGCCATAAAAGCATATTTTCTTGCATATGTGAATGATAAGCGTGATGGAATGGAATGTTAAAGACTGGATGTCTTGAGCGTTCTGACAGCATTTAGAAATAACACAAACAAAAACAGACTGTTTTATGTGTGACTAGTGAGTCTGTGTGTGTTTCTGAAGGCACGGCTGCAGCTACTGACACCAGCTGATGTCTGAACACAACGTGAGGATCCTGAGAGCTCATGGGAGGATGATCTGTAGGAGTCGAAATTCACGTGTTTTTGGCCCTTTTGGCGTTCCATAAACGCCCACCGCGCTGATTTCCTGCGTCGCGTTTCCCTTTAAGCGCCGCGTCACTTCGCCACGAAGCGTCCCGATCAATGAGGTTCCGCGCTGCGCGTTGCGTCGCGTTCCTGCGAGCGGCGCTTCCAGGAAGGTGTTAACCATCGCGCTGCCGCAATGTAGCGCCTGCTCGCGCGTTTACAAACAAGAACACGGTGAAGTTGAAGTATTCCGCGCGGGGCGAGGCCAATGGATGCGCGAGCGCGTTAAAATCGCCTGCGCGTCGCGAGGGGAACATTATTATCCAGACGCTTTATTTCGCGGAAGAACAAGGGAGAGGAAAGTGGAAACAGAAGAACTTCCTGAATTTCAGCGAGACATGTCCGAGTCCCCCTCGCAGGTCATTATTAAGGTAATCCTGCCTTTTCTTTCTAGTCTAGAATGATAACGCGGAAGGTGGGATGCGTCACATCATCTGTTGCTGCGATCGACGCGTTGCGTTGCTCGCTTGTGACTTCATTTGCGCGATGCACGCGACTCGCGGAGGCGTTTATGGAGCCATCAGTGGGAAAAGTTCAGAAGCGAGTTCGAGGTCGAGTTCGGCTGCGCGTGGAGGACTTTCAGCACAGTAACATGAGTTTGCATTGGTTATTTAGTAACAGGGAGCGAGCAGAACGCTGGGAACGCAGTTGTTATCAGCGCTGCTCTTTGACCGCACTGCTTATGGCATCTTTATAGCGAGCGCTCACATCCTTCAGTGGCTTCTTGCACAGTTGCTCGCGCAGTGAAGCGTCACACCTGGCCTACACTGGTTGCTCGTCCTGATGGACCTATAGGCAGGCACTGAAATGCACGTTATAATTCAGTATTTAATTTTTTGTATTGTTTGTACTTTGTAGCGTTTAATCAAAATGTAGACTAATAACTGGATCTTCCTGTGTCTGGTGATGTATGCAGGACTCTTCCAATCATTTAGTGCTCTTAAGCTCCGCCCCTGCATACACTTCAGCGCCACGCCCACATCTCAACATCCAATCAGCAACTGATGCACAGAACCAAGTCCCGCCCCACAGATTTTCTTGTTGGATAACCCGTTACTATATTATTTTGTTCCCCGCCATTATTCTTCATGATTTTATGTCCTGCAAACCTAGACTATATTTTCCTCGTATCATGATATGCCCTAAATCTTTTTTTAGCATTTTGATAATTGTTTACCAATTTAAATAACATTTTCTCATAGTAGCAAGATTTTTTTATTTTGTTAAAAGCGATATACATTTTTCATAATAGCCAGGTAGTGTGTCGTTAAAACTATTTTCTCGTTAAAATTTAATTTTCTTGTAATAACGAGTGTTAACTGCTTTGTATAGATACTGTTTTGGTTAGAATGACAATTTTCTCGAAATAACAAAACCTTTTAAAACACTATACATTTTCATAATAGCGAGTAATTTGTCGTTAACCTGTATATTTCTCTTAAATGGCATTTCCCATAATTAAGAAAAATGCTATGTTAATAAAAGATGTTTTAGCGTAATCATGAGATATGTTTTGTTTGTAGCAATCATAATACCGAGAGGTCATGTTGTAAAAACAATATTAAAATAATGAGTATTTTCTTTCTCGGTTAAAACATTTTTTTGTAATTTTAGCACTATATGTTCGCCGTAGTACCAGAATATGTCTCACTTGTAATCGTGAGATAAGTACACGTTAATTTACATTTTTCTCCTTAAAACATAATTTTCCTTGTATAATGAGATGTTAGGCTAGTCGTTAAAAGGGTCATATTATTCGATTTCACGGTGTTCCTTTCTCTTTGGATTGTTACAAGCTTATTGGGCATAGATAAGATCCCTGAAGTTGCAGACTAAAGTCTCAAAACCAAAGAGATATTCTTTATCAAAGTTAAGACTCTGCCACTCTCCCCTAAAACGGCTCGTTCTAACACGGCCCCCATATCTACCTCACTATGTGGAAATAATAGCATAATGCGCCCAAATGTGCACGCAGAGAAGAAGGTGTGGTTTCAGTAACCGCAGTTTGTGTTGAAGCAGCATGTCAGGGAGACCCTGTGTGTTTCTAGACGAAAGCAAAAAGCACTTTATTTGGTCTTCCGAAAATAGATGCATTTAGGAATCTTTAAGATAATGACTTTCAACAGAACAGCAATGCATTTTATGGATGAGCGTTTCGTGAACCTAGGAGAGGAGGTCATTCTGACTTAGCTATGACAATCTGGCGCTTCTGAATCAGCTGCGTGTGTGTTATTAAATTAAGTATTTGCTATTGACTGTTCAAATGCTGAGTTTTTGCGCATCGGGTGTGTGTGTGTGGTGTGTGTGTGTGTGTGTGTGTGTGTGGTGTGTGGGTTGTGTGTGGTGTGTGTGTGTTGTGTGTGTGTGTGTGTGCCGCGCACGCGCGAGAGAGAGAGAGAGAGAGAGAGGGTCACAGTGGAGTCAGCTGTCTTAATCGTGGCTTGTGTACTGTAAACACATACCAGTTTCATCACTGTGTCTGTCGTGCGACTCTGTTCCCCTTTCAGGCTCTGTTTTTACATTTATTTTGAAAGATTAAGCTCGCGATTATGGAAAGGGGCGTTACATTTCCGACGGTGCTTGTGGTGTTCGGCCAATCACAATGCTGGCCAATCAGAGCAGACTGTGCTTGTCGGAAGGAGGGACTTTGTAGAAAGTGTTTGAGAGAGGCGGGGCATAGAGGACCTACAATAATGTACAGTATTTGAAAAATAATGTGTTTTTGGAACATTAAAGCATGTCAACATATTTTGTTACACCAAATAATGATCTTTAAAAAAGCATCATATGACCCCTTTAATAATTAATTTTATTTCTATAAAGAGAGAGATTTTCGTAAATTGCATCGAGTTTTTTCTGTTTCCGTTGATGTGCATCACGCTATGGACGATATATCGCCGCTTTAATTTAATCGCGACTTCAAAGCATCTGATTGATAGCGTCAGCCTGTCTTATTCATCGCTGCTCTTTCTGATGCACCTTATACCTTATTTTATGCTTATAATAATAAGAATGAGTGTTTTTAATGCAAACTTGATGTGTTTGGGATTTGCATGTTTTGCCCTGCATCTCCAGGTGTTCCCACGACCGCCGAGAGCTTTCTGACAGTTGTAGAAACATCCACCCTCGGGTGGAGCGGCTTTGTTCAATGCAGCCGCATGCAAATGAGCCGATAGAGCTCAGGTCTTATCGCTTTTGATTTTGCATGCTTTCATTTGCACGGGGTGCTGGACACCATGATTTACCCTGGCTTTACCCTGGAAATTTCAGTTCTCCGTGCGAAATCCTTATATGGACCGAGAGAAAGTCATCAGGAAACTGAACAGGAAATCAGAAGGGAAATCACAGCAGCTGAAGAACACTCAAATGCCAAGCATGATCTCAGAGCATCGTCAGCACTCGCATTAATCATATTCACACTATTGTGCAATACAGAAGTCAGCTGTTTTCTATGAGACTTAATATTCATTAGCATCTATAGGTAAATAACTAGATAATCATACTAAAATTGATATTCATTAGCCTCTATTCATTAGTCCTTATAGGTAAATAACTAGAAGAATAACAAAGTGCAGTAAGCGGTTAAACTATTTGTGCTGCAAACCAGTGCAGTATTAGGTAACTACATCATATGATATAATATAATAATATCAGTTTGTTGAACTTCATGCTGTGTTTGTCACTGGAAGTGAATGACACAGAACACTCGAGTTCCCAGTCCTACGATAAAAACGAGGCGGATAATGTTTGTCAGATAGTGAGTTCAGGTGCTGATGCGTCTGCATGACCTCTGCATGACCTTTGACCTGTCTGTGGGGTCACCGAGCGTCAGTGAGCAGCTTCACGTGTCTCTCCATGTTCATTCTGAGCAAAGCAGCTCTGAAGGAACTTCAGGACTTTATTACTGTTTGCTCGTGCGAGTTTATTTGTGTGTTGTGTAGGGTGTGTGTGGACCGTGTGTTAGCGTGTGGTTGTGTTGGGTAGAGATTTGTGAGTGTGTGTGAGAGAGATGTGAGAGGCGTGTGTGTGTGTGTGTGTGTGTTTGAGCCGTGTGTGGTGTGTGTGAACGTGTAAGAATGCAAAGATAAGTTTTGGGTTAGGGGATAGAAAATATTGTTTGCTCAGTATAAAAACAATAGAAGTCGGAAACGTAGGAAAGTCCCACAATTCACAGGAAAAAACGTGTTTTGTGTGTGTGTGTGTGTTCAGCAGGAAGAATAGGAGTGTTTTCAGTCCTCCGCGGCCCGTTGCCAATTCCACTTCCTCTCGCCGGCCTTCCCGCCCCTTCGCTAACGCCAGGCCAGAATAGGAACAACCGACGGCTGCACCCCTCGTTAGTGACACACACACACACACCTCCGACAGGCTCTTACAAAGAACACGAGTCCACACACACACACAACACACACACACACAACACACCCACACACACCCACCTCCGACATGCTCTATACAACACCCTGATACACACACACACACACACACAAACTCTCACGCTCACACACACACACACACTCACGCTCTCACAATCCACCCTCTCCACGCTCCACACACGCACACCCCACACCTCTCCCACTCTCACACAACACTCTCGCACACCCAACACACACATACACCTCTCAACTCTCAACACACACACACCTCTCACGCTCACACACACACTCACACACGCGCGCACACACACACACACACACTTGTTTGTTCCAGCGTGCTGTCACTGGTTGAGTTGACTCACTGACCACTCAAGCTGAGGCAAGCTTCAACCGCCCTTCTGCCACAACACAACCCCCCGTCGGATCGACTCAAATCACAAGCCTGCGATTTCATTACTATATGCCCTGCTGATGCAGAGAGAAAGCGGTTTGCCTTTATTTGACCTGATAGATAGATAGATAGATAGATAGATAGAGAGAGAGCGATAGAGAACTAAAATAAAGAATAAAACACCGCTCAAATAAAGTGACTGTAACACTTTAAACCCGAAACTCTCCATACAATGGACTAACCTACCAATTTGGAAGCAAAATGTTCAGTCACTTTGAAGCTGAGCTGTTTGTCTTTAATTGCAATGTGATCTTTTACACCACAGACTGACCAAATGAACACTGCTTTGTAACCTGTTGAGCTATATTGGTAAGTATCTAATTGTGTTCTTATTTAACACTGTAATCATTACATACCTTTCTATCAAAGTTATCTGACATTATCAAGATGAGTTTGTTCTGACACAGTTCAGCTTTGAGTCATATTTTATTACCATTTTATAAACTATAAACTGTGATAATGTGAGAAATGCTGAAGGTGTCTGAATAAATTTTGGTTTGACGTGTGTGTAAGATATAGTATCGTGGGTTTGTGTGTGTTGTTGTGTGTTGTGTGTGGTGTATGTTTGGTAATTTTCATTTTCATTTCACTTATTTGAGCTATAAGCCAGTGTGTTTATAATCACAAAAGTTTGGCCAAGTTGTGCAGCCCGAAAAACAAGCAGAACCATCCGCTCTTGTTCCTTGATGTGGGGGTGTTTCTTCAGACGAGTCTCTCAGTGCTGTTGTGTGTTGTTTGGTGTGGTGTGTGTGTAACCAGTTAGCGGTTACGCTGTGCATGCAAGGCAGGTTCTGGACGCATCCCGCTCGGATCAGTATCTGATCAATATTAACACGTCTGTTTTGACATTCTTGTCCTCGTTACCGACGGAGCCAACGACCTGCGGCACTCCATCCAGTTACTTATACACCCACTATTGGTTTGATTCCCTTCCTGTCTGCTCAATCCTCTGCGATTCCGTTCCATTAGATATATATCTAAGATATATAATATACCTATAGATATATATATGTTTTAATGTTTTAAATCACTCTTGATTTGAACAAAGTATTCACAATTTAGAAATCCATGTTTCAAGACTGATGCAAGCTAACAGTTGAGTTTCTGTTCTCGCACTTCTGCAGCTTCATGTCAGTCATTCTTTATGCAGTTATGAAATGGGCTTGTTTTTTATTTTTGGTTTGCATAAAGTGCTGGAGATGTAGTAATGTTGGTAAATCTCTGATGGGTTTATGGATGTACAGAGCGCTGAAACTCTCTTACCTGCATTAGACTAGGGAGTATAGAGAGACAGAAAAAGAGTGAGGAAGCGGGATGGACAGAAATAAGATAGAGAGAGAGGAGGGAAAAATGACAGAACTTCCGAGAAGCTCGTGGCTTGAGGCTTCTCTATTTTCCTGACACTGACGAATCGCCTGTTTTCCAGCGGCAGATGGATGGGTTTTGTAATCAGGTTTTGCTCCATCCTGTGTTTTTTTTTTTTTTTTGTGTGTGTGTGTGTGTGTCTGAGACTCCAGAACAAACCGCCATCAGTCTCACATTCATGATGAATTTGTCCGGGGGAAGGAAGGAAGATCAAGAAAAGAAAAAAAAAACAGAAAGAAGGAAATTGTGGAGTGGGCAGAAATGCTGCTCCTTGGTTTCCTGTGAGTAAGTGTGTGTGTATGTGTGTGTGTTGTGTGTGTGCGCGCCGCTGTTTTTGTGCACCTTAGGACATAAATGTGTATAATGACAAAGTTATGACAGGTATTACAAGGAGAAGGTGACTTTTCAGGACATTACCCCATGTCCCCACTTTTCAAAACGCTTATAAATCACACAGTATGGAGTGTATTGAAAATCTGAAATAGCAGAAAGTCTCCTGTGAGTGGTAGGTTTAGGGGTAGGGTTGGTGTAGGGCAATAGAAGTTATGGTCTGTACAGTATAAAAACCATTAACCCTATGGAGAGTCCCCACTTTTCACAAAACAAACCTGTGTGCGTGTGTGTGAGAGTGTTTGTGTCGGTGCCTCAATAAATTGAATGTCATGGAAAGTTTGTTTGTTGAGATAGTGAATTGTGGGTTTTTGTTAAATGTGAGCCAAAATCATCACAATTAAAAGAACCAAAGACTTAGGGTGTTTTCACACCTGTAGATCGATTGCTTTGTTCCGAAACAGGGATTCAAATTATTACAATGTTGCTTTTTATTCTTGGTGCGGTTTGCTTCACACAGCAAAGTTTCTAAACGGACCAAATTTATTAATACAAGTCACGCACGAGTAAACTATTCTCTCATTGGTCAAAGTTCCACGGCTTATTTTCCGGGATTCCACTTAGCTGTCACAGCTGTCATCTGTCAGGATGGAACGATAGCAGCTTCGCGGGCTTATTGTTGTTGTTTTGTAGCTGTCTTTATATTAATTTATCATTTTGAGCAGTAGTCCAGGATTGATTGGGAAAACATTTTTAAAATGCACATACTACAAAGAAGAGCAATAAGACGGCATTATAAAAAAAAAAAGTGCGCTTCAAAGACTGCTCTCCCACCGACATTCACAGGTCATTTATGAGGTAGTAGCAAACAACAAAGCTAATGCTTTTCACGGAACTTATGTAATTACCCATCATAAATTGTGATATTGCCTGGTTCGTTGGTGCGTTGGATTGGATTGCTTTCTCACTACAACCGAACCGCTGCAGAGTTCTTTTTCAATCGAGCCGAGACCACCTCGTTCGGGCGATCTTGGACCGATTGTTTTGGCGTGGATCCGAGTGCGATTGCCGTGTTCACATATGCCCAAACGAACCGAGCTAAGGGGGGAAACGCGCCAGGTTCCGAAACAACAGGCCATGTGTGAAAGCACCCTTTAAACTACTTCAGCGTCTGTGTGTATTGATTTATTTAATACACGAGTTTCACAATTTAGTGTAATTACTGAAATAATGAACTTTTCCACGACATTCTAATTTATTGAATGCACCTTGTGTGTGTGTGTTGTGTTTTGTGTGTGTGTGTGTGTGATGGAGATGGTGGATAGAAAACTCTCAAACTCTGTTCAGAGCAGACCAGTGAGAGACGACATCAGCAAATAATCCGCAAAAAGATGATATAATATATATATATATATATAGATAATATATATCTATCATATATACAGTGGGTACGGAATGTATTCAGACCCCCTTAAATTTTTCACTCTGTTATATTGCAGCCATTTGCTAAAATCATTTAAGTTAATTTTTTTTTCCTCATTAATGTACACAGCACCCCATATTGACAGAAAAACACAGAATTGTTGACATTTTTGCAGATTTATTAAAAAAGAAAAACTGAAATATCACATGGTCCTAAGTATTCAGACCCTTTGCTCAGTATTTAGTAGAAGCACCCTTTTGATCTAATAGAGCCATGAGTCTTTTTGGGAAAGATTTCAAGTTTTTCACACCTGGATTTGGGGTTCATTCCTCCTTGCAGATCCTCTCCAGTTCTGTCAGGTTGGATGGTAAACGTTGGTGGACAGCAATTTTTATGTCTCTCCAGAGATGCTCAATTGGGTTTAATTTCAGGGCTCTGGCTGGGCCATTCAAGAACAGTCACAGAGTTGTTGTGAAGCCACTCCTTCGTTATTTTAGCTGTGTGCTTAGGGTCATTGCCTTGTTGGAAGGTAAACCTTCGGCCCAGTCTGAGGTCCTGAGCACTCTGGAGAAGGTTTTCGTCCAGGATATCCCTGTTCTTGGCCGCATTCATCTTTCCCTTGATTGCAACTAGTCGTCCTGTCCCTGCAGTTGAAAAACACCCCCACAGCATGATGCGGCCACCACCATGCTTCACTGTTGGGACTGTATTTGACAGGTGATGAGCAGTGCCTGGTTTTCTCCACACATAACCGCTTAGAATTAAGGCCAAAAAGTTCTATCTTGGTCCCATCAGACCAGAGAATCTTAATTTCTCACCATCTTGGAGTCCTTCAGGTGTTTTTTTAGCAAACTCCATGCGGGCTTTCATGTGTCTTGCACTGAGGAGAGGCTTCCGTCGGGCCACTCTGCCATAAAGCCCCGACTGGTGGAGGGCTGCAGTGATGGTTGACTTTCTACCACTTTCCCCCATCTCCCGACTGCATCTCTCTTCTCTTGTATCTCAAGCCCATGATCTTTGGGTTCTTCTTTACCTCTTTCACCAAGGCTCTTCTCCCCCGATATCTCAGTTTGGCCGGACGGCCAGCTCTAGGAAGGGTTTTGGTCGTCCCAAATGTCTTCCATTTAAGGGTTATGGAGGCCACTGTGCTCTTGGGAACTTTAAGTGCAGCAGAAATGTTTTTGTAACATTGGCCAGATCTGTGCCTTGCCACAATTCTGTCTCTGAGCTCTTCAGGCAGTTCCTTTGACCTCATGATTCTCATTTGCTCTGACATGCACTGTGAGCTGTAAGGTCTTATATAGACAGGTGTGTGGCTTCCCTAATCACAGTCCACAGTATCATCAACAACGCTGACTCAACTTAGGTGTAGAACCATCTCAAGGATGATCAGAAGAAATGGACAGCACTGAGTTAAATATATGAGTGTCACAGCCAAGGGTCTGAATACTTAGGACCATGTGATATTTCAGTTTTTCTTTTTAATACATTTGCAAAAAATTCCCCCCCCCCAACAATTCTGTGGTTTTCTGTCAATATGGGGTGCTGTGTACACATTTACTGAAGGAAAAAAAATTCACTTAAATTATTTTAGCAAATGGCTGCAATATAACCAAGAGTGAAAAATTTAAGGGGGTCTTAATACTTTCCGTACCCACTGTACATACATACACTAATGGGAAGATATTTAAAGTCTACATCTTTAATAAATTCATTTATCATAATTCATATATTATATACTAGATATATATATAATATAATGAAAGTTGTTATTTATTTTCTATTATTTTTCTATTATCGGAAACTTGTAATTTGTTTTGTGGCATTCTCATACATTTTAGGCTACTGTTACCATTATGGAAATGCAAAATTATGTTTTGTTAAATATATTTTATGTTCTTGATATTTAACATACTAATAAATATGTATGTATTCCTGTGTATTAATAATTTATCAATACTTTTTATATTAAAATTAATCATATTTTAACTAATTTTACTTTTTTTAACTATAGCCCTATATTAAATATATAAACAAACTAATATTTCACATTTTACTAATAAGAATGGGGACTTTATTTGTGGGACTTAAATGTGTATGTCTCTTTCGTTCATTCATTCATTCATGATTTTCAGTGCTCTGTCAGAGTGATGAGGGTTAAAATGTGTTTTCTTGAAAAAATGAAAAAAATGCCACTGCAAAAAATGTCTGAACAATTAATGCTAGTGCTGCAAACAGCCTTGAAATGGTGAAATGTGAGATTGATTTCCTTACACACCACACAACCCCCAACACACACACACACACTCAGACAGACACACACACACACACACACTCAGACACACACACACACACACACACCACACTCAGAACACCACACATCATACAGACACCACTCACACACTCAACAACACACACACACACCTCATACATACCAGACCCACACACAACACACACACTCAGACAGACACACACACAATCGACATCCAGACACACACACTCATACAGACAAACACTCAGACAGACACTCTCCACACACACACACACACACACACACACTCAAACACACTCACACACACTCAGACAGACACACACTCACACACACACTCTCTTTCACACACTCTCTCACACACACACACACACTCTCTCTCTCTCACACACAGCAGTTGTCTGTGGATGTAAATGCATGTAAACAGTCATTCATGAGTCTTTGAGCTTCAGTGTTTGACCGTCTTTAAACAATCCTGAACAGAATCCAGACTGTGTGTGTGTGTGTGGGTGAGAGAGGGAGTGTGTGTGTGTGTGTGAGTGTGTGTGTTTACTCAAGCACACACACACACACTCTTTCAGTGGGGAAATTTCCTGCGCTGGAAGCCGCTCTCATCCTGAGGAATTTCCTGTGTGGGCAGACAGCACTTCCTGCAGGCCGTGTTTTGCTGCTGCGCTCTGAAAGGGAAACTGTTCTCATGCCAGCGTCTCTTCCTGTTCCCAACCGTCTTCACACTCAGCCCAGTGTTCGCTCGCAGTCGCTCTCGTGTGTTTGCTGTGTGTGGATCGCTCGTGTGTTTGACATGTAACACGATCTGCTGGGATTTCTGTGTTTCCTCGTTTGTCTGTGTCCTGCTCCGGTTTAATGATTAAAGCTCGTTATGAAAGAGCCGCTTGACTTCTGTAATGTGAGCCGGTGTTTCTGAGATTGAGTGCGTTTATTAGCACCACAGGACTCGATTTTCTCCAGAATGAACTGATGAATGAGAAGGATTGATGATGTCAGATGAAGACGAATGTGGTTTCAGAGGTGAAGTGATATATACTTATATTTACTGATATGTATTTTATATTTTACTACTTTAATTTAGTTTTTCAGTGTATATAAAATAATAAATATAAAAGTTATAAAAATCAAATAATATATGACTGAATATATATTTTTTTATTTTGTGTTACATTATGTAAATAGGCATATAAATAATACATTAAAATTAATGATACATGATTAAGATGTTATACTACATATTACATATAATGTATATACCAAAAAATATATTGTATGGGTATATATTTTAATATATATGTATATATAATAATACAATACACTCACGAGCTATATTATAATATTTTAATATAATATCATATATATTAAAATTAAAAAGGAAAGTGGTTCGAGATCAAATGAGTGTTCTGATGAAAGGTTATGAAGACATCATTGGTTCTGTAGACTAAGATCAATTAGTTTGAGTTTGAGATTTAATGTTGACTGTAATGTCATCTGACTCCTCTTATGCTGTGTTTTAAGTCTCCGCATCACTGCAGAGCGCCTGTTATGACTTCCTGTGTGGTGTGTGTGTGTGAGAGAGAGGAGTGTGTGTATGAGTGAGAGAGAGGAGTGTGTGTGCGTGAGAGAGAGGAGTGTGTGTGCGCGAGAGAGGAAGCGAGAGTGTGTGGTGTGGAGACAAAGGAGAGGAAGAGAGAGAGCTGTGTGTGTGTGTCAGGGAGAGAGACGAGTGTGTGTGTGTGTGTGAGGAGAGAGAGAAGAGTGTTTTGTGTATTTTGTGTGTGGTGCTGTGTAGGAGATGAGAAAGTGAGGGGGGTGTAGTGTGAGGGAGAGGAGAGAGAGGCAGAGTGTGTGTGTGTGATGTGCGAGAGAGACTAGGGAGTTGTGTGTGTGTGTGGTGGGCGAGAGAGATGTTAGGGTGTGTGTGTTGTTGGTGTTGTGCGAGAGAGATGATTGAGTGTGGTGTGGTGTGTTGATGTGGGTGTTGCGAGAAGAGAGAGTGTGTCGTTGTGACCGAGAGGAGAGTGGAGTTGTTTGTGGGTCGGTGTGTGGGAGAGAGGAAGAGAGTGTGTGTGCTTGTGCGGCGAGAGATGAGGAGTGTGGGGTGTCGGGCGGAGTGGAGAGCACGCAGGAGGTTGTGTGCTGGTGGACAGGACGCGAGAGATCGGGGGTGTGTGTGTGCGAGATGAAGAGGGTGTAGGGGTGCGGAGGAGCGAGAGAGTGTGTCGGTGTGTGCGAGAGAGGAGCGTGTGTGTTCGTGTGCGGAGAGAGTGAGAGTGTGTGGTGTGCTTGCGGAGAGACACACTGAGAGGGTGGCCATGTGATGCTGAGAGGAGAGCGGTGTGTGTGCTGTGAGAGAGAAGCATAGTGTGTGTGTGTGCGAGGAGAGAGAGTAGTGTGTTGTTGTGTGGGCGAGGCCAGATTGGAGCCGGGAGTCAGGAGTGAGCAGGCCCAGAGAGGAGAGTGTGCTGTGCGTGTGGCGAGAGACCGCGATGATGGTGACGAGGGAGTGTGTGTGCTGTGTGGGAGGCTGTGTGTGCGAGGAGAGGGAGAGTGTGTGTGTGAAGAGAGACGGAGTTGTGTGTGTGTTGCGAGCAGAGTGAGATTAGTGTGTGTGCTGTTGCGAGGAGAGAGAGTGTGTGTGTGTGTGACAGAGAGAGAGCGAGATGGTGAGTGTGCGATGAGAGAGAGAGGGTGTGTGCACATGTGCGAGAGAGAGAGGTGGTGTTCGTGTGACTTGACAGAGAGAGAGAGTGTGTGGGGTGCGCAGAGGACGAGAGTGTGTGTGGTGTGGCGTGGGTACGGGGGAGGGAGAGAAGAGAGAGTGTGCTGTGGGTGCGAAACGAGGAGAGCCGGTGTGGGTCGCTGACGTAGAGAGAGAGATGGGTGGTGTGCATGAGGAGGAGAGAGTGTCTGTGTGTGTGCGAGAGAGAGAGAGTGTTGTTGTGTGGTGGACTGAGAAGACGAGAGAGTGTGTGTTTGTGTGTGTGGGAGAGAGAGAGAGTGTGGGTGTGTGTGCGAGAGAGACGAGAGGTGTGTGGGTTGGCGTGCGACAGAGAGAAAGTGTTGTGGTGCGAGAGAGAGAGAGTGTGTGTGTGTGTGTGAGAGAGAGAGAGAGAGTGTGGTGTGTGATCGCGGTGTGCGTTGAGAGAAGAGAGCCTGGTGTGTGTGTGTGTTGGTGCCCGCGAGGATAGAAGCGAGTAGGGTGTGTGTGTGCGAGAGAGCGTGGTGAGAGGAGTGTGTGTGTGTGTGTGCGAGAGAGACGTGTGTGTGTGTGTGTGGGAGGAGAGGAGAGAGTGTGTGTGTCCCTGCTAGTGTTGTAGCGGGAAGAGAGAACCAGAGGAGTGTGTTTGTCGTGGTGTGCGAGGAGAGCAGGAGGTGTGGGTGTGTGTGCGAGAGAGAGGAGAGGTGTGTGTGTTGTGTGCGAGAGAGAGAGAGTGTCGTGTGTGTGTGCGAGAGAGAGCGAGAGTGTGTGTGTGTGGGAGAGAGAGTGTGTGTGTGTGCGAGAGAGAGAGTGTGTGTGTGTGTGTGTTTTTTGTGTGTTTGTGTGTGTGTGTGAGAGGGAGAGAGTGTGTGTGTGTGCGAGAGAGAGAGAGGGTGTGTGGCGAGAGAGAGAGAGTGTGTGTGTGCGAGAGAGAGAGACGTGTGGTGTGTGGTGCGAGAGAGGAGTGTGTGGGGTTAGGTGTGCGAGAGAGAGAGAGGTGGTGTGTGCGAGAGAGAGAGAGGGTGGGTGTGTGCGAGAGAGAGAGAGTGTGTGTGTGGCGAGAGAGAGAGAGGTGTGTGTGTTGCGAGAGAGAGAGAGGTGTGTGAATGTGTGTGCGAGAGAGGAAGAGTGGTGTTGTGTGCGAGAGGAGAGGGAGAGTTGGTGTGTGTAGAGAGAGAGAGTGTGATGTGTGTGTGCGAGCGAGAGAGTGTGTGTGTGTGCGGAGAGAGAGAGAGTGTGTGGCGTGCTCGAGAGAGGACTGAGTGTAGGTTGGCCGAGAGAGAGAGAGAGAAGAGGGTGTGTGTGTGTGCGCGAGAGAGAGAGGAGAGAGTGTGTGTGTGTGCGCGAGAGGAGAGAGAGTGTGTGTGCGAGAGAGCGAGTGTGTGTGTGTGTGAGAGAGACTGTGTGTGTGTGTGTGTTTGTGTGTGTGTTGGTGTGTGTGTGTGAGAGAGAGAGAGGGTGTGTGTGTGCGAGAGAGAGAGAGGTGTGTGTGTGCGACAGCGAGAGGTGTGTGTGTGTGGCCTGTGCGGAGAGAGAGAGTGGTGTGTGTCGAAGAAGAGAGAGTGTGTGTGTGTGCTGAGAAGAGAGAGAGAGTAGGTTGTAGTGTGCGAGAAGGAATTTGAGTGTGTGTGTGGTGAGACGAGAGAGGTGTGTGGTAGTCGAGAGAGAGAGAGTGTTGTGTGTGGGCGAGAGAGAGGTGTGTGCGAGAGAGAGTGTGTGTGAGAGAGAGAGTGTGTGTGTCGTGTCTGCGAGGGGTGTGTGTGTGTTGGTGTGTGCGAGAGAGAGGGCAGTGTGTGTGTGTGCGGAGATGAGAAGTGGTGATGTGTGAGGGAGAGAGACAGAGTGTGTCGTGTTGTGACCGCAAACGCGCAAGAGGGATGTGTGTGTGTGCGTGACGCAGAGACAGGGAGGAGTGTGTGTGTGGTGTGAAGACGAGAGAGAGAGAGAGAGAGAGTGGGTGTGAGAGAGAGTGTGTGTGTGTGAGTGTGAGTTTGTAGAGAGAGAGAGTGTGTGTGTGTGCGAGAGAGAGAGAGAGTGACAGAGAGAGAGAGAGAGAGACAGAAAGAAAGAGAGAGAGAGAGAGAGACAGAGAGTGTGTGTGAGAGAGAGAGTGGGTGTGTGTGGGTGAGTGTGTGGGTGTGTGGGAGAGAGAGGGATGTGTGTGTGTGTGTGTGTGTGTGTGATTGTGTGTGTGTGTGAGAGAGAGAAGAGTGTGTGTGTGTGAGAGAGAGAGAGTGTGTGTGTGTGAGAGAGATGGAGAGAGAGTGTGTGTGTGCGAGAGAGAGAGAGAAGTGGGGTGTGAGCGAGAGAAGAGAGAGAGAGTGGAGAGACCCCTGAGAGAGAGAGGAGTGTGTGTGTGAGAGAGAGAGAGTGTTGTGTGTGTGTGAGAGAGAGAGTGTGTGTGTGTGAGAGAGAGAGAGGGTGTGTGTGTGAGAGAGAGAGGGTGTGTGGGTGTGAGAGAGAGAGAGAGAGAGCGAGAGTGTGTGTGAGAGAGAGAGAGAGAGAGAGTGTGTGTGTGAGAGAGAGAGAGAGAGAGAGAGTGGGAGAGAGAGAGAGAGAGAGAGAGAGTGATGTGTGTGAGAGGAGAGAGGAGTGTGGGGTGCGGAGAGAGAGAGAGAGTGTGCGTGTGAGAGAGGAGAGAGAGGAGAGAGAGATGAGTGTGCGTGAGAGGATGAGAGAGAGAGAGGGATGTGTGGGTGCGTGAGAGAGAGAGAGAGAGAGAGAGAGTGCGTGAGAGAGAGTGTGCGTGAGAGAGATGTGTGCGTGTGCGAAGAGTTGCGTGTCGAGAGGTGCGTTGCGAGGGGGGGGGGGGGGGGGGGGGGGGGGGGGGGGGGGGGGGGGGGGGGGGGTGAGTGTGTGGGTGTGTGCGGAGTGTGTGTGTGTGCCGGAACGGAGAGGTGTGATGTGTGAGAGAGCGTGTGTGTGTGTGTGTGTGTTTGACTTCCTGTCAGGCTGCGTTGTGGGAAGTCAAGTTGGCGTTGTCATGGGTAACGGTCTCTGTGGGAGCAGATGCTGAGCTTCTGTGACCCTCACATGACCTTTGACCTTAAGTTCAGATCTGCAGACATGAGTGTGTTTATCCTGTCCACATGTCATAGCGTTTGTGCATTTACACTAAATGTATTTAGACTACTGCTTTTCATACAAATAGGCTACCTAAAACCATATAGTTGCATTTTTACCACAGTATTGAGGTGCTATATGTGTGGTTTTAACTCTGGTTAGCATGATGTAAATGTATGCTATTATGGAAGAACAATGGTTAATTTTAAGAAAACTCAAACAGTCAGAAAAATGAAATTTCACCATACAAAAGAGGAGATTGTTACAATTTTTACAGGTGTTTCTGATTTTGGTAATGAACATAAATTTACATCTGCATCCTAACTCAAACTACTACTACTGTCAACTCAATGTCAAATGTACATTTCTGAGAGACAAAGAAAAAATATTATTATTATTATTAGTATTATTATTATACATGTTGCAGGGAACCAAGGGGTTGCCACCTTCTTGTTTTTTAATTTTGCCATATTTGGCAAATTAAATGATTCAGAGCATCAAACAAATTTTAATATTACAAAAGATAACCCACTAAATTACAAAATGCAGTTGTTTAAATAATGATTTATTTATTCAGGGAATAACAAAAGGGCCAAAATGCCGGCCCTACGTGAAAAAGTAAATGCCAACTAAATCAATAACTGGCGGGCAGCAACAACTGCAATCAAGTGTTGTGATAATGGCAATGAGTCTTTCAAAATCGCTGTGGAGGAATTTTGGCCCAATCTTCTTTGCAGAATTGTTTTAATTCAGTCACATTGGAGGGTTTTCCAGCATGAATGGAGTGTTTAAGGTCATGCCACAGCATCTCAATCGGATTTACGTCCGGACTTTGATTTGGCCGCTTGAGGCATTCAGAGGTGGACTTGCTGGTGTGTTGGGGATCATTGTCCTTCTACATAACCCAAGTGCGCTTGAGCTAGAGGTCACAAACTGATGGCCGGACATCCTCCTTCAGGATTTTCTGATAGAGTGCAGAATTCATGGTTCCGTCAATTACGGCAAGTCGTCCAGATCCTGAATCTGCAGAGCAGCCCCAGACCATCACACTACCACCAACATATTTTACTGTTGGTATGATGTTCCTTTTCTGAAATGCAGTGTTACTTTTACGCCAGATGTAACGGGACACACACCTTCCAAAAAGTTCAACTTTTGTCTTCATCAGTCCACAGAATAATCAAGATATTTCTTGGGAAATGTTCTGCTAACCGAGGTAGAGATTTTTAAGGAAAATACTGATATTTTACTCACGGTGCATCGCCGAGAAGGGGTCTGCTTTGCAGTGAATATCCATGGGATAGCAAAGGAAGGAAAGATAATCGACTGAGGTCGCCGTCTCGCCTTGATTATGTAGCTTTAATTGGAATTAATAAAGATCGCTATCCGTTCAAAGCGCAGTGCTTCCGATGCCAGTGTACAGAAGTTCTTCAGCGCGCGACGAACTTTATCTCGTGCTGATCAGTCCATTCAGTGAAGACACGAGGCTGGTCAGGTGCAGATCATGTCCTGCATTGGTCTCTCAAAAAAAATCTTTTACGCAGGAACGTTAGCGTAATCAGTCGTTCAGTTAATATTTGTTAGCTACATATTTAAGGGAACGCAAGCATTAGTGGTTGCGTCTCCTCCAGTGTCCTCTGATGAAACTGCAGTGTAAATTCCTCGATATGGAGAAGCGTTTCTGGTAAAGTCTGTGGGGTACAGTCAGATTCGAGCGGGGATGACAGGAAAAAACATGGACACGGCGAGTGTCTCTCGGTCCCCCTCTCTTCAAGAATGGGATGTGCCTGTTAGAAGCTTTGGGCTGAGACTGAAACCCCTCTTCTCAGTGTGTCTGTTTCTAAAAGCTGCAGTCCACCGCCCCCCTCCTTCCCAGATCCCCCCTTGCATAGAGATGGATGACATGTCAGACAAAGGCAATAGATTCCAACACTTTGTGATTCGCCAACGCAAAAAGCTGGAGCACCAAATGAGGAGGTCTCTTCATCTGACACTTCGGAAGGGGAGGGATGCAAACAGGGAAATGAGGAGAGATGGGTTAAAAAAAATCGAGGAAATTAAAAGACAAGTGGAAAGGAAGCGGTACAACCAGCGGCCAGGCATCGTGGTATTTCTAAACTGTATGTTGTCAAACTACATGAATCATGTTTGAATCATATTGGTGACCTAAACGTAGACTGAATGTAAAAAATGTTGTGTTGTTGATGGGCATAATGTTGTCAAGATGAGACTATTTTAAGATGAAGGAACGTCTTAATCTTTATAACAATGGTTTCAATTTCTACTGTCTGTTTTTCTTTCAATTAGGTCTTGTCGGGTGTTTTCACATTTTTCCACCGAACATCGATTGTAGGCTAATGCATTGGCGTTAAATAATAGTAAATTGTTAAGCAATATGTTGGCATTTATTTTCTAAAACAGGACATATGCTGTGATGCATTTCTTTTCTAAAACAGGAAATACGGAAAATGTAAACAATAATATAAAGCATAAATATACGCAATGTACAGATATAAATATAGCCTACAATCTGAATTTCTGACAAATATTTGCTGCATCTGACAGCTATATGACAATCGAGAATTATAAGTATTATCATTGCTTTTGGTACTGTAACAACACTACTAAGTTCGCTGGCCTGTCAAATGTGAGTAAAAGGATTGTGTCTTGACCATGCTGTTTGAACTGCTGTCTTGTAGGTATTTCTGTAGATGGCGCTGCTTAGTTTGCTTTATTTGACTGAGGGAGGCTCTTGAAGTTTGTTTTATGGCTATCCATCAACATTTTTGATTGTTGATGAACTTAATGTTTGTTAGTGAGTTAGGTTTTATTTATTTTCTTATTTTTATTTATTTTTCATGTTATTTTTGCCCAGATATATACGAAAAAATGATTTGTAGAACTGAAATCGATGGTTGTTCATCGTTGACTCGTGGTTTTGTCAGTTTTTTTATGCAATAGTTAATCACTGAGTGTACCCATGTGCTTCAGTTGACGCTTCGCTATTTTTTATTATTATTTTAGACTCTTCTATCTTTTCGCTATTTTTATTTTAAACGTATTATATTCTATCTATCTATCATCTATATCTATTATCTATGTATCTATCATCTATCTATCTATCTATCTAGGCAACATTTCTAATAAATCGATATAAAATGTTTATATAGGTACTTGTCTCAGAAAAAAAGCTATTTCAGAATACGTTTTTAGATTCTGGAACATATTGTGATAATGTTTACTTTTGATCACTTTTTAAAGCAGGTGATAAAGTCAGCGTGCTTTCGTCTTAAATTTCATATTTAAAAAAAAAAATTTTAACAGTTAAAATTCAAATACAATGGTATGCACTCATTTTACGCATCGTACTCAGTTATTGTCACACTGTTACCGTTGTTGCCATTATTATTGGTTTTACTGTTTTCTTTTCTTTCTTTCTTTTTTTTTGTAAAATTGCACGTACGCACAGATCTGCATTTAAGCACCACAAATGCTGTGTTTAAAACAAAAATGCTTGTAGTAATTAGTAAAAAGTGCTTGACTGAAGAAAGATCTTACACATTTATGAAGTGTTCGCCCTGTGACCGTTGTAGGTTCGGCTAAAAGAACAGGAGGCTATGTTATGTTATGCCTTCTGGCTAAATTTGGGGACGATTCTTCTTTTTGTTAGTATTTTTGGAGGGAGCTTCTGGTACAATATGTAACACCATGGGCTGTAATTTCACACTCGACTACACATTTCCCCTAAAGCTGCTTTTATTTCCCCGCAAGACCCCAGCTTTTTGCCTCCACTCCCTTTTACTATATTAGTTACTTCCTCTGTTAAAAGATAGGAAAACTAATTGCAACAGATCATAGTGGCCATTGAATACTAAAAGGCGGGATATTGAGACTCGATGTGTAGATTATATATACTATATATATATATTAAAAAAATAATATATTATATATATATATTTCCCTAATATACCGTCCTATCTCAGATCGGGCAAGGGAAAAGGGAAAAGGGAAATTGCCCAAGCGTGCCATTTTAAATAAACAAGTATTTATGGTATTAAAAAAAAATATAAAATGTAAAGGTATGGTTGTTGAAAACACGTTTTACATTTTGCATTCTATTTTTAGACCTACCCAGGAGGGTTTGGAGAGAGTGATCGAACATGTCAAAGAAGAGACGGACAGAGAAAGAGAGAGAAGGTGCAGTGGTATAGTGTATCTATTTTGACAGCCTCTGCTATACGCCACATAAGTTTGTTAGTCAAAGTGAACAGCGATGAACGTCCAATGAGAACGCAGAAAATCACTTCTATTCCACTATCCAATATTTCTATTTCCACTTTTAAGAAGCCCATATGTTTAATCTCATTCACTGTAATATTCTCAACGTCACCAATCGATACTTTCCACTCCACTGAGCCTGCTGTCCACGTCAGTGTGCTGGAGCTGAATGCAAGTATCCTTAGCTTTTACAGCAGGAGTAACCCATAATGGAATTTAAGAGTCGATACGCTTACTGCGATATTTCAGTCGCCGGGATGTTTTAAAATAACGGATTTAGTTGTGTTTTTCCTTGGGAAAAAAAGTTAGAACTGAAAAAAGTTTAAACAATCTCTGGTCAAGTTTAGAGTAGGCTATCACAGAAATTAAACAGATAGAAGAATTTAGCAAATAACACTGGCATTAATAGTAATAATAATAGTAATGATAATATAATAATAATGATATTAGTGTTTTGCACAATACCTAAATTATACAACAACTATTTTATCGATAAATTCATTACAATTGAGATGTTTTAAAATCCAATACCTCAATAAACCAAAATATGAAGTTTGCAAAAAATTTGACCGCTGTAACCAAAACAACAAAACGGCATTCACAACGCAGTCATGATATCAGCTGTGTCTTTAGATTACCCATTCATGATGTCTATGGGGAACAGATGGACCATCAATTGAGTTCTGTCCACAGCATCAGAGATTGATTTTGTACTTGCTTTTAATTTTACCATAATTAATTAGATTATTACAAGTGTTATATTGATCTTCGCATTTACACCCAAAATAGAAAGTGAATTAGCATATGATCTATGTTTTCAATTAACCGAACATCATAAACGACAACAACAGTAGCCTAATATTAATAACAACAACGACAGTACTAGTAGTAATAATAATAATAACGTTGGAAATATTCATTTATGTAATGTTAATATTGCCATAAAACTATGCAATCGCAAAAAGGCTGATGTTAGGGCGAAATTAATATTTGAATGATTCAATGGGAGATCCCGTAGTAATACTATTATGGATTACAGTGAGCAGTTATGTCAACACACGGGCCCAGCTAATAACATCGCATAATAGCATAATCCCAGCGTGAATCAGTTGCCACTTTAAATGTACCGATTTACAAGGCAAATGCCAGACTTTTCAGCACGCAAAGAACTACCGTAAGAGCAGACTTGCAACATTACAGGGCGGTCAATAAAGGTTAGTCGCTGGTCAAGTAGTTTGCGTTTGTAAGGTACACCTACTGTATGTTCTTACCTGAGCTGACGGCGACTCACCCCTACCACTAGAAAATAAACACTCACACTGTTTGGCGAGACGAAAAGAGAGCCCTGCGCTTACCTGATCGACCAGAGCTGTGAGCCATGGCTTTTCCCTGTCTAATGGTCCGTTTCGTCGATGCAGCCCACTAGATCTGTCCGGCCTCCTGCGTTCCCTCCTCGGCTGGGCGTCCAGCCTCTCCCCGCTGCTTTTCACAACCTTTGACCGATCATCCAAAACTAAACGGTTTAGACGACAACAAAAAAAAAAAAAAAAGGAGATCAAACCTCGCCCACTGAACTAGATGGATAAGGAGGGAAAATGCGAATCAAAGCAAAATCAAGCGTTGCAGGTGTTATATAAAAGAATAAAACTTGTCTGCTGGAAGTAAAAGGGGACTGAGAATATGGACATATGCTAAGATCCGCACGCAGGCGTTTACGTGTAGGCTATGGGAGACTCAAAGGTAGGACTTGTACCGATTAATATTCATGATCATTTGAAAATATATCTATATGCTTATGTGTGCACTTATCATCTTAAAAACTTCTGATCGTAAACTTGTATGAAGTTTGCTCAGAAGTTCGCGTAACGGCTGCGTGAATGGTTGTGATAGCTGATTCGTGCTGCTCATTGGCTGAACTTTAAGGTGAACCTGTTCTCAGTAGGAGGGTCTAACTAAATAAAAGAGCTAATACGGAATTTGGAATTATGTTAATATGTTACGAAGTCAGATTAAGTACATGTTGTTATATTAAAGCGTTCTGACATGTTTTGTTACTTTGTTACGTGTTTATAAGCGCTTGATTTTTTTTGTGGGAGGGGGTTAGTGGTTTATATATATAGGCTATATTAAAAATGTACTAAATGTGGGAAATGTAACATTGATACTATGTTGCTGAATAGTTTACCTTGATGTTGCATATTTAATTACCAGGTTAATGCAATTAATGCCTGATGACATATACATTTATTACTGTACAGAATATGCAGTTGCCCAGTCACATCACCGTTTCATAAGGCTTTGGGTTAAGAGACTATAGCAACCTTATAGCACAGTAATCCTTATCCTACCCGCCTCACCAGCCGGCAGAAAAAAAAGGAAAGGCCAAACTTTTCAGTTGAGCAGTCAAAGGTGCTCCCCCCCTGTCACGGAAACAAGCCAATACTCATTTATTGGGGAAGATATTTGGTTGTATTTTAAACCAATGTAACGTTTCCTCTTTGCACTATAATAATACTGCAGTTCGAAGCCTACTTCATTTGCAGTTTTGTTGTAATTCTAAATATTGTAAATATCTTTTTGTATTAAACATCAGTTTTTGTTTAAAAAATAATCAGATTATAGCCTGTGATTTTAATGCCACTTCAAGTGAAAATCGTAAAAAAAAAAAAAAATCTAGGGCAACTCCGCATGGATAACTTTCAAAGTTTAAAATAACATTTGTCGCTAAGGGATTCGATTTATAAAAAGAATCTTGAGAATGTCAAGTCTGTACCTTTGTTAAGGCTGAATTAAACCACAACTAGTCCTGCATTTCTGTCCCTGGTTTAATTTCTTAGAGACATTATAATAGTTACACGTCTCTGTCACTAGTAATTAACATTAAGGACAATTAAATTAGTCTGATTTAGGGCATTGCACATGTAACAAGGCGTCCACCCATGTTTTAATGAAGTCGATTTCTTCGGCCCTCTCTGGCTTCAGTAACCACAATTCTGACGTTTTGGATCCCTGAACTCTGACAACAGCAGATTCACACAAAATGTTTGTTAACTATAGGCGAAGTTGAGGCCATAATAATTTAATGTACAGTTTTACGGCTTTACCACGCTCTGTCGTACTTTTAGATATTGTAGGCTAATACTGCATATTTGCAAGTTACTTGTCTGTTAATGTTCCAGTTAGTAGACTTTATCATCCCATTCCTCTCTTCTCTTCGCGATCGCTCGCTTTTCCACTCATCCGCTCTATACTTATATGTGCATTTGTGATGGGCTAAGCTATACATGCATCTGCATCGAACATTTGAACCATATTGCTCACAACATAATTCCGTGCCATTTTGCTACTTTAATGTACTGAAGCCTTGAGTGGCCGCGCGACTGTTCTCCTCGCATAGTTGGCGTTTTGCAATAAACCACATCTATGGTTTTTATGTCGAATCAGATGAATACGCGTATTATTCGTTGTAAGAATCATTCAATGCACAGCTGATCTACAGAAATAAATACATATCAAAAGTACAGATTTTATTATGTAGTTAGCAGTAGATGCAATATTTTTAAATGTTGTGACTATGTTTATTTTAGTAACTGATCAGTATCATTTAAGGATATACAGTTATTGAACTTTTTCCTCTTTACTTTTCTTTCTTTCTTTCTTTCTTTCTTTCTTTCGTTTCTTTCTTCTTTTTTTTTCTTTCTTTTCTAATAGTTAATGAGTGGATAAAGCCAAACAGAAGGCGTCCCGTTAAGTAACATACTGAATGCTTTTGTTTGTCTTTGATTTGGTGATTTTTGGATGGTGTGGGGTGTGAGAAACTCATGATAAAGGAATATTAAAAATATAGTATGGTTGTAAATGAGAAAATTATATTCTACATTATTTGTTCTTTTTGATTATGAAAACTCTGGTGGGTCTATTATATATCTAATATATATATATATCTATATATATATACACACACAATGCACTACAAAACATACACTTTAAATGTGTGTAAATTATGAAAAAGAAAAATATGTACAGCATATAATTTCTTATTAATTTACAAACAATAATGTATTTTAATAATGTTCCTGTATAATGAGTTTCCAATTGCCATTTGTGTGTGTGTGTTGGACCCTGAGGCAGTCCAGGGTGCTCTCAAGCCAGCTGCCACTGTTTAAAACAGACAGGAAACAGCTTCCACTAACACGACTGCAATATGGAAAGCAGCGACC
>JADLZN010001490.1:0-18599 GCA_018155175.1 Sinocyclocheilus anophthalmus | reverse complement strand
CTGACCTCTTCACCTGCTCTCCTGTGGTCCGGTCAACTTCAGGGTTGTCTGGGTTGTGAAGCTGCAGTGGAGAAGTGGCTACAACATCACTCTCGCCACCCTCTGGGTACGAAACACCTTCGTAAAATGTAGTGATCTCACAGTCTGGCCCCGGATTCGCTCCTGTCGCAGCACCTCCCTCATCCTCCAGGATTTTTCCAATGGAGAACTGGAACAGGGAGTCTTGCGGGGCAACCGCTGTCTGAGTCAGGCAGTCTGAGGGGCTACTGAGGGTGGAGCTGTCCTGGCTCTCCAGAGAGTGTTCCTTGGCTAGAGTCGAGTAATAATCTGAAGTGGTGTAATATGGGTTGTAGTCCAGCGGGACCTTTCCATTAGGGCCGACCCTCTGAGATCCTCCTCCTGCTGCTGGGGGACGCATGTGAGCGGAGAGGAAGGCAGACTCCTCTCCTGCTCGTTTGTCGGCCCCTTCCTCAAGTGACTGGGCAAAGGGAGAGAACTTCTGGAAGTCAGTAGTGAGGGCCGCGACAGAGCCAGGCCCCTCCGGAGATTTGAGGTTCAGTACTACACACGCGGTTGAACCTGCTGCTAATGATGCTGCTGGTGTGCCTGTTCTGATGGGGAGGACGCGGCCCGTGCTGTCGATCCACAGCAGGAAATCTGCCATAAGAGAAATGGGACATCAGTGTGTTTTGTTTCATGCAGATGTGTTTTATGAAGTATAGTTTCACAAAATTAAAGTCAGACCATCCTGTTTTTGCTTCAAATTTCGAAACTATACAAACTAATTTAGATTAAAAACTGCTCATGCTGCATGCTTGGATCATGATTGAAATACAGTGGTTGCCTCTAATTTAAATGGAAAGAGCACAGACAAAGCCTTATTTTATATGAAGATATGTCTTTTATTTGTGTTGTTTATTTATTTGATTTGGGGTTTGTTTTAAAATTTCAGTTCAGTTAATGTTATTCTACATATTTTTATTTCACAAAGAAATGTGCAGCATTTTGTCTATCACATAATAATAGGACACCTTTTCTTTTATAATTGGTCTTAAATATTAATTATTAACATTAAAAAATAATAAATGTTAGAATTCATGCATAGAATAGCCATGGACAATATTTGGCATTTTTTAATGATCATCATCAGCCAGTACATTTTTCTGTTTGGTTGTTAAGTGTCGGAAGTGGGATTTTGATCTATTTTTGGGACTTTACTTTTTTATTTTTGGGGCTTTAGTTTACTTTGGAACTTTATGATTTAAGTAAACCTTTACGTAAAATAAATATAAACTTCATTGCAGACATTATGTATGTGTTATTTAACCATCTTTAAAATAAATAGAGTGATATCATATAGACCTATATCAGCTTTATATTGGTCAACGGCTACCCTGCTCTCCGGCCATCCAAATATCTATATCAGGTGACGTCTACACAAAAGACTGGATTACAACAACAACAAAAAAAGACCTGTGTAATATCCTGGTGCGAGAACTTCATCTTGTTTGTAGCCGTGCTCACCAACAAGCTGCCGGAGTGCCTCCGCAACCAGACCTTTATAACTGCAACACAAACACACTGAGCTCACTGTTACCTGGACAAACTGATGCAACATCTCTTCTGGATTTCAGGATACTGGCAGATTTCTAAAGTCACTTACCTGTATTTGCGGTTCACCTCATCTGCAGTTAAAGCGTGGTCGAACATGAGCACTTTGTGGCTATCCTGAAGGCGGGGTCCAGTGTAGTCCCTGTATTCCAGCTCTACGGCTGCATCCAGTAGTGAAAGGTATCGACGTACAATCAGGGCATACGGGCTGTCTACAAACAAGTGACAGTAAACACTTTAACATTGTTACAAAAAATTCTAATAAATGTTGTTATTTTGAGCTTTCTATTCACCAAAGAATCACGATTTCCACACAAATATTTAGCAGCACAACTGTTTTCAAAACTGAAAATAATTCTTGAGCAGCAAATCAGCATAATAAGAATGATTTATGAAGGATCATGTGACACTGAAGATTGGAGAAATGGCTGCTGAAAATTCAGCTTTTGCCATCACAGGAATAAATAACATTTTAAAACAGAAAAAAAATTATTTTGAATTGCACTAATATTTCGCAATTTTGCTGTTTTTTACTGAATTTATGATCAAATAAATGCAGACTTGGTGAGGATAAGAAAGACTTGTTACAAAAAATAAATAAATAAATAAATAACTTACCAACCCCAAACTTAAACTTTTGTATAAAAAAGCCTATTGAAAGAACCACTTGACTTCTAAAGACTTCTTTCATGAAAATTAATCACAATTCTTTTTTCTGTAAGGTGACTTTTTTTTTTAAATTTAGCTGATCATTTGTAAAGCACACATCATGACAGTTTTTTAATTATATGAAATATGACCTAGGCGTATCTTCATGCTTTCTGGAATTCAGTTTTGTGGGTCTTTTATCAGCAGACTGTAAAATATTGCTACAGTAAAGTATAATTTTAGAGAATTGCACTGAAAATTATGTAAAGAAAAAATAAATCCACCAGCAGAGGTCACTATTGCTATCTGTTCCCTATTATGTATTTGCAAGAGTGTGTACTGGTCTAAGGTAGCTTTAGTGTTTACTTGTGTAACCAGGATATTATAAGTTTCATTAAACATTAAAAAAACAAACACAAAGCCTTGAACCATCTGAGCAAATAAGGATATTTAAAGGCTGACTATTTTATCTTTTCAAGAGACAAGCACTAGTCTTCTTAGCACTCCACAAACATGCCAGTTGGCTTTCAAAACAAGCATTCAGTAATGACGAACTCCAACTCACTGGTGACATTACTGATGAACGATGGAGAGAAGACACGGTGAAGAACAAGCCCAGGAAAATGACCCAGCTGGAACAAAGACATGAGGATGTTTACGGTGGCCAGCGGAGAGCTCAGAGCCTTTAGTTCAAGCACCATCTCCAGCTTGGAGAAAAACTGAGCTTCATTAGCCGGCCGATAACTCATACGACTGAACGGGAAAACAAGTTTCTGGATCACCTAGACAGAGAAAATGCGGAAAGGGGCAAAGTTAAATACAACACATTGCTCATTTGGTTTTATCAGCATTATATAATATGGAAAATGAAAATTTGTTTTTATTTTACTCAGGTTCTTTCCTATAGAAACAACTCTTTAATACTGAAACTGGACACGTTGTCTAACCTTGCTGTCCAAGTATTCACCCTTCTTGACCAAGAAGTCAGCGATAGTGTCTAGTAAGCGCGTTTCTCTGAGACGATGGCGAGCGATGTATTTGGCGATGAGGGCCATGGTGTAAGGCGTAATGCTATCAACCTTTTTAGGCAACTCATCTAAAAAGATAAAAAGGGTTTAAAGTTAATTCCTCATCCCCAATTCAGTTCTTGGCAACAGGAAATTGTGTATCATTTCAAAAACTTTAGTACAAAGAAATAGTTCACAGAACCAAAAATGGCATTGTATACCAAGTGGTCAAAATTGGCCCAGTTAGTACCTGCCGGAAGATGCCGGAACTACTCAGATTACTTCTCTATTGACACATACTCAGCATTTAAAATAATAAATAGCATTTAAATAAATAAATAGAAATTTCAGAATTATGAACAATAATTTCTGTTTGCCTATCATTTATCAATATTACTGCTTTAACTGTATTTTTTATCAAATGCAGCCTTGGTGAACATAACAGATACTTTCAAAAAAAATTTTTTTTTTTAAAGTTGCTTTTTTTAGTTGCTTTTGAAAGGTAGTGAACATGTAAAATACAGGGTTCAAACATAAATAGTGTCACAACAAGTAAATAATTACACAAGTTTCATTATAGTCTAAACTGTTCCTATATTTTTCCTTTTCAGACAGAATTACTGTAGTGTAGTAAAATTGTCTCTAATTTTTGCATGCTAACATTATGAAGTGAGTGACAGCCATGACGTGTAGCCAAGTATGGTGTCCCATACTTGGAATTTGTCCCATCCAAGTGCACACACAGAGCAGTGAGTAGTGAAACACACACACACACGGTGAACACCACCCGGAGCAGTGGGCAGCCAATTTTGCTGCGGCGCCCGGGGAGCAGTTGGGGTTTGGTGCCTTGCTCAAGGGTCTCACTTCCATCGTGGTATTGAAGGTGGAAGAGAGCGATGTACATTCACTCCCCCCACCTACAATACCTGCTGGTACGAGACTCGAACCCGCAACTTTTTGTGTTACAAGTCCGACTCTCTAACCATAGGCCACGACTGCGCCCCTCCATGACTGCCACCCAAATGTGTTGCGAACTCACCTGCAAGGCTGCTCACAAACTTCTCCTGCCTGTTCTGGTAGAAGAGGTGAGAGCTGAAGATAAGCTCGAGGCTCTTGTTGCTAGCCTCCCTGGCACAAGCTGACAGCATCTCATCCAGCAGAGCCATCTCATGGTCCCTGACGCTGCTAACGCTGGTCAGCGTGTGCTTCACCAGCCGCAGGATCTTCCGGTTCACCACCAGCTGCTCAGGGGAAACTCCATCTGCCGCCCGCAGCGCTCTCCATTTAGTGCGGTAGTAGGAGAGCAGGAGGAAGAGAGTCTGAGGGTGGCGCTCCCGCTCAATGTTCTTCTCTAGCCCTGCGAGACATGATTCAATCAAGGGATGCTGGCTGGACGGATGAAGCTTCATGCTGCTGCTGAAAACCATGGAGATGTCCTTTTGGTTAAACTGGGACAGGCGAGCCTGGGACTCTTCCTCCAGAATCTGTACGATCTGAGAGTCACTGGGCAGCCCTGAGTGAGATGGAGAACATACAGGATCAATACAAAAATACATGTTTTTATATTAAAATATCAAGAAAATATAGACTGTAACTGGGACGTTGACATGGCATATCAAGCAGTGTCACAAGCTATACTTCACCTAAAAATGTTTCAAACAACAAGAATTTCAATCTCATTTTTAATTTTTTTTTTATTTGGACACCCTTTTGCTTCAATAACAACATATAGTACATAAGAGCTGCTATGGAAAACATGCACCATGCACTTTTTTTGCCCCTTGAATATTGTGTGCAGGTATTCTTTTAAGAAATAAATATAATTCTTATTAATAAATATAAGATTTTAAATATCTTAGCAATTTGTGTTTTTAAACATTAATGTTAATTACCTTACGTCAACTAAATATATTGTAGTAAATACCATTCTAGCCATTTCAATGATTGTTATAAAAAATGTTTCTTGATTTGTTTTTTAAAAAACATTTTCTTAATATTTGGCCATACAGAAGTCCCACTTTTAATTATCTGCTAACGCAAGCTTGGTACAGAAAAATTTAGTGTGGGTTGCTTGAGCCCTTGTGGAATTTTTGTACTTTCTCTCTATAATATTCCTGGCTCAAAACATTCCTATGTATTGGTATGTGTGCTGGGTTTTTTTTCTTTTTTAGTGGCGTGGGTTTTTCTTTCTTTTTCGCCAGTATTTCAGTAACCCTGTTAAAGGGGAAGTAAGGAATCTTGACATTTGATGACAGGGCCATGTTTACCAAATGCCAATGTCATTGCTAATTTACTTCGTAAGCTAAAATAGTGCAAAAGGTAGATAGACTTTCAAAGTGCAGTCCATGTATTAAATCCATCATTCACTTTAGTAACTTCGACGAATGTGTAAGACCCCAACAAGAGCACAGCTATCCAGGCTACAAAGGTTACCGTTCAGCTTAACAAAGGATGAAGTTGTCAACGTGGAGCAGTAACATGACAAGGGCATCACATTGATGCCCCGTCCTGAACAATCCTGATATCCAGCCAATCTGTACGCTTTTAGGAGTTCTACCCGAACTCCCGACGAGATTGCCACGGTAAATCCGGCAGAGTCACCCGCTCCTCACCGCAGCCTGATCCCCGCCCTCACTCCAGCTATGCTGCTAGCACAAGGATTTGCTGAAAATTTCGTAGGAACTGGGGGTACTGATTGTGCGAGAGTCTTCCTGGATTCTGGCGTGACAAGCGACCAGAAACATTAATCAACGGGCTTGCGACGCGACGAGTCAGCAAGCTTCATGGTGAAGAACGGTGTCGTAAGTTTCATCTTCTCGTGGTGAGAGTTTTTTTTTTTTTTTTTTTTTTTTCCCAGGTATTCTTTGCCATGGCTGCAACTGCGCATTGAGGCTGGTAGTGTGGAGGTGGGAAGCCGTGGGTCGACTTGAGGTCCCGGGGGGGGTTGGGGGGGGGGGTTGTGGTAGTGTGGGGGGTCTGCGTCCAGTGGGGAAGGTGGGCGTCTAGAAGGGCTTGATAAACATGTGTGCGGTAGCTCTGACGGCTGATGGCATGGGGGTGATCGTGGACCCGGGATGCCGGATGATGGTGGTCCTACAGCTTACATGGGAGGCCCTCCTCTATCCGCGCCCGATGCGAGCGACATTGGCTGACAACAAAACGGCTGTACAGTTTTTGTTTTTTTTTTACCAACGTGTGGTTAACATACTAGTGAGTAGCACCTAGACTCAGTAGGCAGAGCGAACGATGGTGGGAGTGCCGAGGAGAATCCCGGCAGGTTTAAGAGGCCAAAACAAAGAATATACAGCGCAGCACCGCATGGTATATAGGGTGGTCAAAGTGAAGTCAAGCTAAGAACACTCCTACAAACCAGAATCCAGCACATCTTTTCGGAGTACAAATTTTTTTTTTTAGGCTTTATCCAGAAGCTTTTAGTGCTGATACAAAAGAGAGACCGGCACATTATGGTTCAGCGCTTAAAGAACAATCATCTCCACACTATATGATATCAGGCATGGAGGCGCTTCTTAGAAACTAGAAAGTAACTGAGCATATTGTACAGGCTGATGGCCCTTCATCAGAGGGGCTGAAGCGGAGGAGAGGATATCCGTCCTCATATCTGAATTCAGACCTAATTTATGACTTAGGAGGGTTTCATAACACAATTAAAAGGATAATGATCTAAGGTTTGATCCAAGATAAATAATCTTTCCAAAAAGATATCTTGTTGGATTGTCCACTAAATGTTGGGGTCAGTAAGATTTTTAAAAGAAATTAGTACGTTTATTCAACTAGGATGCATAAATTCATCAAAAGTGGCTGTAAACTGTAAAGGCTTTTAAACATGGTTTGAAAGACCATATCTAAGACATGCTGCTCTTGAACTTTCTGTTCATTGAAGAATCCTGAAAAATGTAGCATGCTTTCCACAAAAAAGCAGCACAACTGTATTCAACATTGATGATAATAATAATAAATGTTTCTTGAGTAGCAAATCAGCATATTAGAATGAATTATGAAGGATCACGTGACACTGAAGACTGTAATGACAGTAATGGCTCCCCAAAATTCAGCTTTGTCATCACAGAAATTAAATACATTTTAAAGGCCAACCCGTTATTTTAATTATTGTTTCACATATTCACAATATTTTAATGGTCGACTTGTTTAAATGCAGCTTTGGGGAAATATAAGAGCTTTTCAAAAGCATTCAAAATATTACCGACCCCAAACTTCAGAACAGTAGAATGATATATTCTGGATTGAACGGACCAAATATAAAAAAGCATTTCAAACAAGCACTAATCCAAATATTGTATACTGAATATTGCATTAGGAGTCCAACTGCTCTAAACAGAGACTGGCATTACAAGTGCATCTGCTGTCAGTGCCTCACAGGGCCGTTTCTAGCCAATTTGACACCCTAGGCGAAATCCCTATTGCCCCCATGTAACAATCCTCGTAGCGAAGACATTGCACATAATTTACACATAAATCACACATAAATTTATTTTAGTACATTTTGATTTGGATACTATATACAATACTACTACATATTGTTTAGATATTAATGGCTACTTTTTTGTCTTTATCTGATTTTTGTTCAATTTTTTTGTTGTTGTTCCTTGAAACATTGATTTAAAGTGTCAGCTATTGCATTATTATTTCAGTCAAACTATAAATAACCCCTGTGTTTGCCCAAAATACATATAAAGCTTTCAGTGGCATGAATATAGTAACCCAACGCAGTCTCCTTAATATTTAATACTGTTAACCGTTGAACATCACCTTTTAAATAACGTGACGCTTGCCCTCTAATGACGTGATTTCCCATTAGCGCTGTTGCGAAGTGAAGGAATGGAGTCAGATGTCGCCCACATCGTAAGGATGCTTTTAACTCTACAAAGCGGTCTAATAAAGGATGTATTGATGTCGTGATTTAGCGAATTTTACTATACAAATATTTTGGATGTTAAAGTTTATATGGGAATTTTATGACACGCTGATCCTTTAACAATGTATTGGCGCAAAAAACGCACACCTTTTGTACAAATCTGCCACAAATATTTGGACAGATATGCCACAAAAGTGCCACAAATACTGCAATAACAAAATACTGATTTTGGGCACTTTATTTACTGTACCAATATTTTAAATTGGCCTTTGAACTTAGCTTTATTGCATGGCAAAAAAAAAAAAAGTGTTACCTTGCCAAAGTCTGACAGAGCCCACTGATCTAATGGCAGGGCTCTACAGTGCGGCCATTTCAGTCGCATTTGCGACTGAAAACTACTGAGTCCGCGATGCTATGAAATAATATTTAGGAGCACCATGTGCAGATCTGACCGTCCATCAGCATATTTGTGTTGCGCTGAGGAAGCTTCAAAGGGTTCTAATATACGTACTGTTTCTGCAGCGGCGTGAGAATGTCATCACAGACCTATCATTCCTTCTAACAAAAACAGGTGACGGGGTGTGTAATAAGAGCTTCATGTGCAGGTAGAGAGCTTCGATCGATTAATGGAGTTTTGTAGCGATCGGGATTATAAAATATAAGATGAGTGACAGGCTTTTTATTAAAGGAGCTTGCAAATGTGATATTGATTTAATACAACAGCTCATTAAACAAGAAGTTAATATTAAGTGACTTATATTGCCTGACAACAACACAATTGCCTTATTTGCTCTATGTCATACAACCGAAAATAGTTTTTTTTTTTAAGTAACAGCTGCGAAGCCTGCCGATCGCCAATTCACAACACCGCCGGTGATTCGTTTAGAACTGAACTGCTGTTTTTAAAAGAACTAGCGCCAGTCATGCTTAACATACCCATTCATAAACACAGGCACGGTACTCGTTACTGAATATGATTCAGCTGTCTAGAGAAATCAATACTGACAGGCACCTGCTTCGGTGATACAATACCTACAGTGATCTTCAACGCGACATGCTAGGGAAGTTTTAGTTAATTTTTAAAGATATTTTTGTATTTAAAATCATTTATACTATCAAATGTTAATATTAAACATTAACATCAACATGAATGAGGAAGTTTAATTGCATCATGCGACCTCGAGCCTCACCTTAAAAGTGCTGAACAATAACATAAACAGACACTTGTGTGTGGTCTGTGCCAACTCTGTAGCCAAATGTTTTGTTAATACTGATTTAATTTTATTGGTAACTTATTCTTATTCTACTTGGTTTTATTCTGTTGTTTTAATTAGAAAGGTTAAAAAGCTTATAAATATATATTTAAATTTTGACATAAAAGATGACTTACTTTTAATAAAGTTAGAAAAATGCCATTACAAAGGTATAAAAACAAAATTCCCTGTAAATCACTTTAAGGAGTCAAATATCACCTCGTAATGGGAAGGTACATTTTTTTATCAGAATTTTTGATTACTGATTAGAAGGTGCTCCTAAAAAGAAAAGTCTTACGTAAGAGACGGATATGCGCCGTGTTGAGAGCTCCAAATGCAAACTTTGCATGCAACAATCCGGCAGCAATTGACAGCAATCTTATCTAGTGGCATACAGGCATCGTCAGCTTGACAGTACTCAAGCCCAATAATGTTGGAGGATCCAGTGGAGGCGGCAATCATATTTCAGGGTGGCCATGCCACTCTTTATCACAACCCTGCTAAAAATGCCAGTACATGCGCTCATTGGTGCCCCCTCCTGCTGGTGGCGGCTCTCCGCCGACCCCCTTCTAGTCTGCTCTATGCCCTAGACCCCGGCCCTGGGCCTTCATGGTGGTGGATCAACGGTAGGATTCGTCCTACTCTGGACATACACGCTCCTTTATGACCGGCAGACATCACCGTGAAAAATACAATTGTGGTCGTCTCTGCGAACTTACAACATCTTGCAGAATATGGTTAATGCTTGCTCCACAACCTTTGCCCCCTTCACATAAAATTTCTGTCATCATTTATTCACCCTCATGTGGTTTCAAACTCAAAAACACAAAAAGAGATTTACAGCAGTTTGTCCAAGGTGCTCTTTTCCATACAAGGAACTCAACGGTGGTTAATTTAGTTTTAGTTTACTGATTTATATAGCACATGTTACAATGGTCAAGTAATATTTTCAACTTAGCAGCTTAAAGGTGCAGTAAGAGATCTTGGGAAATGTTAACTTTAGCCTGATAGCACTGAAAGGAACGTCCCACCCTCCCTGCAATCGCGCTCCAAAGCCACGCCCCCTCTTGAAGGCATGTTCCACGCTACAGATCCAGCATCACCACAAAAAACAATACTCACAACGCGGCTACATCAGCGGTTCCCAATTCCAGTCCATGTTCCTAAGTGAAGTAAACTTCAACAGATTTCCCTGCTCAGGGAGTAGGGAGCAATGGACACTGTGTAGGGATCATATTGATCGGAACACAGTTAATGCACGTAGCTCTCTTCTAACGAGTTGGCGCGAGGACTGGTTTAACCGCTGGGCTACATAATGTGTCATTCACCGGTGAGAAAACTTAAAAGTACTACAATACCAGGGAAGGAAGATCGGGTTGTTGATGTTTGTTTGCCATTCTTGCTCTGTCTGCACAGCGTGCGTGAACGAGCTGATGACGTATCCTGTCTGTGCGAACCGGGTGTGCAGAGGTATGCAAATACATACGTTGACAGGCAGTAGGAAAGCCAATTAAAACGCTCGGAACGAGCGTTTTGATTGGCCATTTTTTCACGCCAAACATTTCTTTGTCATAACCTGCCACAGACTAGATATACCGATAAAAGGTACATTAGACCTCTTACATTAACTGATGCTATCGCGAATGTGAAGGCAGAATTTCAACACCGCATTGAACAAAATGTTCTGAGATCAATCACCTATTGCACCTCAGTAACTTACGTGTTCTCACAGAAAGCTATGTATGTCTTCAGCTGGAATTATAGTATAGAAACAACTTTCATGTATTGCTCTTTTTTTTAGTCATAAAAATTGTAGCTTCCACAACAATATTAAGCAGAACACATATTTTATTAAACATTGATAATGAAGTACATTTCTTCTGAGCAGCAAATCAGCATCTCAAAATGATTTCGGAAAGATCATGTGACACTAGAGTAATGGCTGCTGAAAAATCAGCTTTTCCATCACAGGAATAATTCGATCTTGAAACTCGCATTAAAGTACAAGTTAATTTCAATTGTAAGTTGCTCTTTTCCATACAATGACCTCAAGGGTGACCTCACAGCTGTCAAGAATTATTTTCTTTGATAACAATTTTTGAGCTCACAAAAAAGCTTTTCCATATCTTCAGACATGGAATAGTGTCATATGAAATACTTTAATGATGTTTTTTGTCCTCATTTTCCTCATTCGTTAAACTTTGTGTTCCACAGAAGTAAGTAATTCTGGTTTGGAATGTCATGAGGGTGAGTAAATGATGAAGGCTATTTCATTCGAGGAGAACTGTTCCTTTAACGCAAACGTCTAGCATTCTCTTTAACACTTGTTAATAGTTTCATTGTACCTGTACAGTGACAGTAAAAAGCTTGAATTGTCTTAATAAATGTACCCCTATAAAACAGACTAGGTCTAAAATGTTTCCCTTACAACACTTCCATGAGACCTGTCGTGATAATGTCGTTAAAAGCAGGCTTACATGTTTATCTCAGAGGCTGGCGCGTGGATGGACGTGCAGGGTCAGGAGGATGAGTTCGCACGCAGGAGTTGGTGGCATTGGCAAGATTATTGCTCTCGATTCAAATCATTCGACGGCTAACTGTGCTGCACAGCCGCGTGGAATTACAAACTGATGTTTAATAAAAGCTTTAACGGGACTGACATGTTGTAAAAGCAGGATTTATGGAGCATCTGCTGAGGCCCCGGAAGAGGAGCAGAGCTGCGCGCTGCTAACAAACTGCTACACCGATGATGATTTCACAGTATCTGCGTGTTGAAGCTGCGGTTGATCTGCTCCGCGTCACGAAACCGCGAGAGTTTTATTAAAATATGGCTAGTATAGTGCGTGAATTTGGTGCGATCCGGTAGAACATTGCTTGATCCTCATGCGCGACTCTTTTCCAGCAGCTAAAGTCAGTGATTATCAGTGTAGGTGAAGGTAAAGCTGCCTGAGGGAACTGTTTCTCTCTATGATCTCGATACAGATCCACACACGAGACTCGTGTCCCGTCGTATCGCGGCACCCCGGATAGTTCTGTCAGGCCGTAACCGGGAAGCCAGGGCTCATTCCGTCATTTCATCCCCTGCACTACGGCCAGTGGTCATCCCGACCGACCGGTGATCGCGGTTCCGGAAAGTAACAGACCGGCCAATCCGGAAAAAAAGTGAATTGTCGGAGCGTGTTTTTCTGACAGTTAGTGTGAGAATTTTTTCCTGTCATAATATTAGTTTTTCTGATTTAAATAAAAATAAAAATATATGGTTGAATTATTGAATTCATTATACAATACGACTTTTTCAGTACCCTCTATTTTTCAACATTTTAATTGAGAGAACAATAACATGTACAAAAAAACTAAAAGAAAATACAAAAGGTACATGCTTTATTTCCATATTTTATCACACAATTAAGGCATTGATAGCTTTTTATTAGGTGTGTAACGGTACGTGTTTTCGTACCGAACGGTTCAAGGGGTAAATTCCAAATGGAAGTGATCATCCCAATGCCATAATCCCTTCGAAGGGCACAGACCTTTAGTGGAGACTGTGGGTTTTAGTGAGCAGGGCTGTGTCCATTTTTTTTGCCCCATTATTAGTCGGTTAGGAATGCGCTTGGCCAAGGTGAGTGAGCGAAGTATTCTTCATTAATTCTATTCGCTGGGATGTTCCAGTGACAAAGCAGCACGGTGCCGTCGCAGACGTTGCAGTTTTATGCATAACACAAGGTCTTTTCTAGTGTTATTTTAGCACAAACTGTTGCAATAAACATAAATTTTATTATTTTAATAAAGGTATTTATGCTGATATACTATTACCTTATACTTTAAATTATATATATATACCTATATATACTATATATATGAGATACCATATTTTTAAAATAACTATTTCCATCCCCCGACCCCCGCAGAATATCTCTAGACCAGCAATGCTTTTAAATATGCTTTAAAGGGGTCATATATGTTGCTAAAAAGAACATTTATTTTGTGTTTTTGGTGTAATGCAATGTGTTTATACAGTTTAAGGTAAAAAAAAACACATTATATTCCACATAATGTACATTATTGTTTCTCCTCTACTCGCCTTTGTCATTTTCCACAACCGCTCATCAGTCTGAAAAAAGCAAGGTTTTGGCAGAATACCCAAGCGTGTCTTCCTTCTGTGGTGTGACGGAAAGTTATGCCCCTTACCATACTGTGATGCCCATCCAGGCTCCGGCGCATAACAAAAAACCCATGTCGGGCATTTGTGATCAGAGGAAAATACAAAACAACAAGCACTCCTATACCACTGCCCAAAAATCGCGTCTTGAACATCGTCAAGTGCAAATTCTTTAAATATTTAAAAAAACTTACTGACAGGTATGGGAGTCAGAACAGCTGGCACGTGGAGTCGACTCTACCAGGATCAGTAAAACCGTCCTCCATAACATTGTGCTGCACACATTCTGATATTGGGGTTGAACAGGTTCTGGAACAGTGTTTGTCACCCCCTACAACCTAACAACTGTCCATTTTTGGAAGGCCAAAAAAGTAGTTTCGCTTTCACAAGGCGAAACACGCATCAACAAGCCGGCTAGGCAGCCTAGAGTGACTGCGGAGGCAGGTCGGATAGAGTAAGGACACGGCGGGAGCGGGACGAGTGAGAGGAGGACGTGTCGGGAGTTGTGAGAACGGGCTGTGCGGCAACCACGTGACGACCCCCGGCTGGCACTAGGCCTTTTGTCCACAGTGAAAGCCAATGGATTTCACTCAGCGAACCTGCACAGATCCGGGCTCTCGGCTTGCCCGAAGTTTGTCGATATCGTCCTCTTTTGGGAAGACCAAACAAAGTAGTTTCGTCTTTACACACACGAAACAGTGTTTCCACGGTAATCTCGGCGGGAGCGCCGCCCGGCCACAACACTAAAGCGAGAATACAATTGTTCAACTTCGTTCTTTGAGGCCGAACATGTCTTGGGCGGCTGTCTCTGAAAATCTTCACACATCGTGACGTAGAAGTGTTTTCCCTCTGTGGGGGGAGGTGTTAGATACGGGAGAGTTTAGGAGGGTTTTCTGTGGTTTATTCTTAACTTTTATAAAGAATATCTTTTGGATTTGAGACTTTAGTCTTTGAAAAATTTACAGATCTTCTTTATGCACCAAGAGTTGTAACACTCCAAAGAGAAAGGAAAAAAAAAAATAGCATCATATGACCCCTTTAATCCACGCCCACGGAGCGTACTCAGATAATCATAGAGAATCCTAATACACAAAAACGAAATACAAAACAGTTATATAGCACATGTGCTACGTGTGCAAAAAATGACAGATAGTTACTTCTGTAGTGCGCAAAGCAAATGACTTTTTTTTTTTTATTACACTTTACATGTAGTCATGTAGCAGACACTTTTACCCCAAGCGACAGATGAGGACAATAGAAGCAATCAAAACAAACAAAAGAGCAACAATATATAAGTGAAAATGACAAGTCTCGGCTAGCCTAACACAGTACACGTAGCAAGCTGTATATATATATATCTATTCTACTATATATGTATATACAGGTGCATCCGTCAATAAATTAGCAATGTACGGGAACAGTCATTATTTCAGTAATAACTCAATTGTGAAACTGTGTAGTAAATTAAATGCAATGCAAACAGACTGAAGTAGTTAAGTTTTGGTTTTTATTGTGATGATTTTGTGTAACTACAGGGGCCTCTTTTGCTTTAAGTACTGCATTCAATTTTCGGCGTGCATCGGACGGTGATAGTTTTTGCACTGCTGATGGTGGTACTGGAAGCCCAGGTCCCTTCGTGACAGTGGCCTTCAGCTCATCTGCATTTTTCTTGTTTCTCATTTTCTTTTTGACAATACCCCATAGATTCTCTATCGGGGTTCAGGTCTGGTGAGTTTGCTGTCCAGTTAAGCACACCAACACCATGGTCATTTACCCAACTTTTGGTGCTTCCGCCAATTTTGGCCCCCAGTTGTGGGCAGGTGCCAAATCCTGCTAGAAAAAGAAATCAGCATCTTCAAAAAGCTGGTAAGAAGGAAGCATGAAGTGCTCCAAAAAATTTTGGTAAACGGGTGCAGTGACGTTGATTTTCAAAAAACAAAATGGACCAACACCAGCAAATGACATAGCACCCCAAATCATCACAGACTGTGGAAAATTAACACCCGGACTTCAAAGCCACACTGGGCTCGAGCTTCTCCACACTTCTCCGGAATCTAGGGACCCTTGGGTTTCAAATGAAATACAAAACTTGCTCATCTGAAAAGAGGACTTTGGACACTGGGCAAAAGTCCAGTTCTTCTTCTCATTAGCCCAGGTAAGACACCTCTGACGTTTTCTGTGGTTCAGGAGTGGTCTTAACAAGAGCTACGGAAACGGTAGCAAATTCCGGGCGAAACGGTGGGTTGGTGACTCTTGATGCCCTGACCCCAGCCTCAGTCCATTCCTTGGGAAGTTCACTCAAATTCTTGAATCAAATTTGCTTGAAAATCCTCATAAGGCGGTTCTCTCGGTTGGTTTTGCATCTTTTTATTCCACACTTTTTCCTTCCACTCAACTTTCTGTTAACATGCCTGGATACAGCACTCTGTGAACAGCCAGCTTCTGTGGCAAAGAATGTTTGTGGCTTACCCTCCTCGTGAAAGGTGTCAATGATTGTCTTCTGGACAAATGTCAGATCAGCAGTCTTCCCCATGATTGTGTAGTCTAGCGAACCAAACTGATTTTTCGCGACACACTTGAAAGGCTCAGGACCCCCTTTGCAAGTGTTTGAGTTGATTAGCTGATTGGCATGTCACCATATTCTATTTTGTTGAGATGGTGAATTGGTGGGTCTTTGTTAAATGTGAGCCAAAATCACTACAATTAAAAGAACCAAAGACTTTCTTAAACTCCTTCAGTTGTGTGATTGCATTATCTTACTACACGAGTTTCACAATTGAGTCGAATACGAAAAATAAATGAACCTTACACGACCATTCTAACTTCTGAGATGCACCCTGTATAACACACACCAAAGACAAACAAGTACGATAGAAAGAAAAAATGGAAAGCTAGTGCCCTTTTTTTTAAATAAAAAAGAAGTAAACATAGATTAAAGGAGAATTAAATCGCATAGAAAGTGCTAGGCACTTACGAGGGTCAATAAAGATGGAACCGATGTGTTTTTTTTAGGGTGTTTCTTGAAAGAAGTTGGGTAGGTCTTTCCACCAGGAGGGAACAGTTAATGTGAAAGTCAGTGAAAGTGATTTTGTGCTACTTTGAGATGGTACAATAATACGCCGTTCACTTGCAGAAAGCAAGCTTCTAGATTTATTCTTATTATTAATTTAATCATTATTTATTATCATTTAGTTTATTAGTGATCCACTTAGCTTGTATCTCAGTCATTAGTTTTATGGTTAGTCTACTATTCCGCAGACGTTCGGCCATATGGATCCATTTTGCATACACCACTAAGTAACTAAGTTTTTTTTTTTTTTTAATTTTCAAAATGGCCCGTTGCGAGGTTCTTGATCCTTTTACTTCGCAGATGCATCCAAGAATCCAGTTGTTGCTGTTCATCTTCTCCTATTCGGAAACAATAGATGTCTCTTCCAGTCAAAAACCGTTATGTGTTCAAGACATTCATTCTTCCTTTTTTTTTATCTGCAATGAGAACAGTAAGAACCTTTTAGTGCAGCAATACCTTGACAATAAAGAGGATGAATCATGATGGTGTTCTGTGAATGTAGAGTTTTGTCCCCATTTAGTCCATGGTAGTAATATTTGATTTACTTCTTCCTTTTGTCTAAGTAGTAAACATGGTTCCATTACAATGAATACAGGAAACCTGAGGCTGAGAAAAATACCATAGAAATGTGTGAAACTGTCAGGTTTTTCTACAATGACTTCTACAGGCATTCCGATGCTAACATCTTTCCGATGGACACTCGGTGTTGTTTTGTCACATGATGTGGGTCTCAGTATCACATTGAGCATATTGTTATGCTGTCATAAATGGGAAAGATACAGGTACATGTAACTCTAGCATAAAAATGACAACCAAATATACATGTAGAAGAAGCTGAAACATTTTATGGAGTATTTTAAGGAACATGCACAGAAAACTAATCAAAACAAACCAACAAATTACAGCTTATGAATTAAATAACTTACTGTTTTGACAATGGTGTTTGCCTTTTCCTTGATCCTTATTGCCTTGTCAACAATTTTTCTGTCATTATCATCTAACTTATCATATTCCTTTTACTTTGTTGACTCCAGCAGGAACAGAGCGCTAAGCAGGAACAGTAAGCCTCTCATCTTGACCAGCAACTGAAGAGCTGGGCTGTTTTCCAGAATCAGTTACTGCGGTTACTTCTACACAGATCACAACAGCTGTGATTGGTCTGTTTTGTAAGATCATGAAAATAGAGGGTTGGTGCAGGTTTTATAAAGTAAATTTAAGTTGTTTTAAAAGAACTTTTTAAGATCAAGTAAAGAAAAGATCAGGAATAAAGGGAACACAATGTGTCATTACATACAGCATACAGTGGGTACGGAAAGTATTCAGACCCCCTTAAATTTTTCACTCTGTGTTATATTGCAGCCATTTGCTAAAATCATTTGTTAATTTTTTTCCGCATTAATGCTACACACAGCACCCCTATTAGTATTCAGACCCTTTGCTCAGTATTAGTAGAAGCACCCTTTTGATCTAATACAGCCATGAGTCTTTGTGGGAAAGATGCAACAAGTTTTTCACAAACTGGATTTGGGGATCCTCTGCCATTACTCCTTGCAGATCCTCTCCAGTTCTGTAAGGTTGGATGGTAAACGTTGGTGGACGGCAATTTTTAGGTCTCTCCAGAGATGATCAATTGGGTTTAAGTCAGGGCTCTGGATGGGCCATTCAAGAACAGTCACAGAGTTGTTGCCACTCCTTCGTTATTTTAGCTGTGTGCTTAGGTCATTGTCTTGTTGGAAGGTAAACCTTCGGACCAGTCTGAGGTCCTGAGCACTCTGGAGCAGGTTTTTGTCCAGGATATCCCTGTACTTGGCCGCATCATCTTTCCCTCGTTTGCAACCAGTCATCCTGTCCCTGCAGCTAAAAAACACCCCAACAGCATGATGCTGCCACCACCATGCCTCACTGCTGGGACTGTATTGGACAGGTGATGAGAAGTGCCTGGTTTTCTCCACACATA
>JADLZN010001489.1:0-60275 GCA_018155175.1 Sinocyclocheilus anophthalmus | reverse complement strand
AAGACAACATACACCATGACCTGAAGAATACTCTGTTCATTCAAATAAGGTTTCCCTATGAATTAATTAGTAGAAAAGTTCATTCCTACTGTGCATTTGCCTCTTGCTGTGAAACATGCAGTGATTTTCCGTGCTCACATTCCCTGGTAATAAACCAGTGATATGGTTGTTGCCAGGGAACCAGGGCTGTGTCGGCTTCCGGGGGTTACGCCTTTCGGGGGAAGGGTCCAGGTTCTCATATGGCTTGGTAACTGAAGGTGTTACCGAGTATTTTTAAATCTCGCTAACAAAATCTGTGTGTGTTGGATTGGTCCCAGATGCTACAACGGTTTGATGTTAGTTTAAGTATTTTCTATTGACTGTTAAAATGCGGAGTTTTGCGCATCATGTGTGTGTGGGTGCGTGTGCACGCGCGCGGGCTGTGTGATTGGTGTGAAGAGAGAGAGAGAGACAGTGTTCACATCACAGTGGAGTCAGCTGTCTTTACCTTGGCTTGTGTACTGCAAACACATATTAGCTTCATCACTGTGTCTGTCACGCTACTCTGTTCCCCTTTCGGGCTCTGTCTTGATATTTATTTTGAAAGCTGAAGCTGTGATTATGGTAAGGGGGCGTTACATTTCCGGCGCGTGCTTGTGGTGTTTGGCCAATCCCAATGCACTGGGTCAGCTGGCCAATCAAAGAAGACTGCGCTTATCGGAAGGAGGGACTTTGTATAAAACGAAGCGTTTGAGAGATGCGGGGCATAGAGGACCTACAATAATTACAGTATTTGAAAAATAATTTGTTTTTAGAACATTAAAGCATGTCAACATATTCTGTTACCAAATACACAAAATAATGATCTTTAAAAAGCATACATATTACCCCTTAACAACGTCCAGTCCACAAACTGGGAGATCTGCATGCTCGCGTCTTTGCTCAGGGCCTTCAGTCTTGACAATGCTCTTTTAAGCCAACTCTGAGACTGTACCTGAGTCCTAAATGCCGTGTGACTAATCACATTTTAGTCACGGAAAATGACATCAGGACTAAGCTGATTGCGGAGGGCACCACGGACCCTTCACTAGTGACATGAGCTGGTATGTAAGATAACAGACTGAAAAAATATCAACCTATTTCATGCTTTTAAAGCCTACAAAAAAAAGAATGCACTATAAGGTTTCCACTTAATTAAAACTATTCAAAATCATTCATATTATTTTGACTGAAATAAACAAAATAATACATTTTTTTTTTAAAACAGTACAGGTTTGATAAAAAAAAAAAATGGTCACTTTACAGTTGTTTACTATAATATATACTAAATTTATATTAAAATTAACCATGAGCATATTACATTCGGTATGCACTACATTTTTTGATAATAAAAAAATAAAAATAAAATAAATAAATAAATAAATTAATTAAATTAAATTAAAATTAAATTAAATTAAATTAAATAGAAATGTTGCCTGGGCACCTAACTGAAAGACGTTGAAGAGTCAATTAACAGAAATTAAATAGAAATATTTGTTAAAAATAAGAAAAATGACAACGCACATAACAAAATTACTAAAAGCTAATTAGGTTCGGTTATTAATAGTTCAAATACACCAAAATTAATCTGTTTAATTTGATGTACTAAAAAAGAAAAATTTTAACCAAAAATATTGAACAAATAAACAAAAAACTAATAAAAAGAATAAAAATAAATAAAGGTGGAGACACAAAAGGCAAAAAAAACTCAAAACTTAAAAATACAGTATACAGAACTGGTAAGACTATAAAAAACTAAGAACAGACAAACACACAGCAAATAATAAAGCCTTAAGTAAAAGGAACCAGACAAGGTAAAACAAAAAAAAAAAACGATGCAAATATGAATGTAAAACATAATAAAACAGGAAAATAAAGAAAATTATGAGAGTGCTCAGTGAAACTAAAATTCACGGGAGGCAACTAGATACACGAGATCGCACACAAATAATACTAAAATAGCACTGCATTCATGCAATGTTTCAATAGAAAGAGGCAAAAATAAATAAAACAGCTGCAGGAGGACAGAATATCATAGACAAACCATCACCCTTGATGACTCCCTTGGGCACAAAGGTTTACACATCTTCATTTTTGTATATGCACTCATTTTCTGAATGGAAGAGCATTGTACAGTAACATTTATTCAGCCGTTGCGCCATTTCACTGCTGTAATTTGAGGCATTTTTCAGATGACTGAAGTGTCAAAGGCAACCATTACAGATGAACCCTTTTTGTAAATGATGTTTGCGTACCTTGATGCAGTACTTCTAGTTACTCATTTCCTGTGTTGTTTGCTTTTTCAGCCAATTTCTCAGTCGCCGCACTGATTCATCTAACAGCATGACAGCATCCAGAAATCTGGAACATCTTATCTTGCGCAACAGAAAAAGCTTCGAAAATGCTTTTCGATTTACAGAAGTCCTCCCAAGCGCATCTACTTAATCGACCTCGTGACATCAAATACATCACCGGTAATTATTTGTTAGCCTAAACAGGATAGATGTACGGCTCAGTTGATTGTATTTCATTGAGGCTTTCATCCCTAGGACAATTAAACTTAACATGACAACCAACTAGCGAGCACATTTGAATTTTAATTCCTTTTTAATGGTATCTTAGGCTATACTGAACAATATTTCTGAAATTCATACATCATTGACCACTTCCGTTCATATTAGTCATCCAGATGAAACAGTACTGAACAGAACATCTAGTTCCATCCAGCAGGCTTTTGAATCATGCATAATGAATTTACTAAACACATAAATAAAAACCGCTTCCTATGCAATTCTGTATTAGACCACTTCAATTTCTTTGCTTAGATATTCAGAGGTCAGAGGTCAAAGATCGAGATGCAGCCAACAGATTAGTTCCTTAGGTATCGTCAGTCTTTTTCATTATTTATTTGTACAGAGAAATGTATACAATAACAATCACAGGAATTTAGGACAATGCGTCCACTGCTTATTCATGTAAAACACTCACATATATTTCTGCATTCTTCTGCTAAACTGGCTACATTTGCTATTATGAACAAAGTTTCATATTTTTCTACACTGTATAGATTTTACAGTGGACAAAGTAATAATAAAAAAAAACTTTTCACATTCGTGCATTTGAAAGACACTTTTATCCAAAGTGACTTACTGTATATAGATTGAAGGCATAAAACCAGTTGCATTCCCTAAATCGAATCCAGGGTTAAAATGTATTGTATTTAGATGTATTGTAGTCAAATCTTGATCTGCTCTGTCACTCATATCAATCCTTTTCAATCCCCTGTTGTCCTCTCACATCACATACAGTATTTGTTTAGATCTGTTTTGGCCTCTGTTCCTCTGGCAAATGGTGCTTAATCTGTGCGTATTTCTCTCCTGATTCAAATAAAACAACTTTTTTACTGGAGAAAGCAATATTATGGATAGAGGACACGCATTTATCCGGAAGCGATGGCTTTAAGTTACAAAAATACTATGATGGATTTGGTTTCTTACAACAGACATCTTTTAGCTTCACAAGAAGACATTAACTGATTGACTGGATGTGTGGATTACTGTGGAGTCATTGTGTGTGTGTTAGATCAGCTGTTTGGACTCTCATTCTGACTGCACCCATTCCCTGCAGAGCATCCGTTGGTGAGCAAGTGATGTAATGCTACATTTCTCCAAATCTGTTCGAGGAAGAAAAACTTATTTACCTATTGGATAAACTGAGCATGAGTACATTTTCAGCAAATTTTTATATTTGTGTGAACTATATCTTTAATTTCATTGCCATACATACTGGCTCATGAAACAATAGCCTAGTCATGATTGGACATTTCTAGAAAGGAAATATAGAGTCGACCTATTGGTGCTTTAATTGATAACCCTGATCTACTGTAGGCTGTATGAGCTTCTCATGAGTAGATCTTATTGTTAAACTCATTTTAGCTTCTCATTACACCTGTATGGTCAAAGGTCAGAAATATAATCAGTGTAATAGCAGCTCTTTTAATTTAGCTGCCATCCCCACTTTATGTCTAAATGAGAATTTGGCCAAGCTAATTAAGGTGACTTATCGGAGTTATTATGCATATATTCATATCATAACCAATAAGATTAGCCTGTGCTACCAGTGGGACAAATTCATAATCCAATACAGTGGCACAGATATCAGTCAATTATTTGTAAAGAATCAGTCAAAAAAGACTCATGAATCGATCATAAGTTATCCACTTACAGTATATCGAACGACTCGCGTACTGAATAATCAGAGCAGTTCTTGACTCATTGATCTGAAAGTCATTATGTATGTCCAACTTGAATTTTACTGAAAACCAATACTAGTTTACTGTAATGTGCATTAAGTCATCATGAAATCAAGACTGAACCCATTTATTTTCTTAAAAGAATAGTTCACCCAAATTTTAAGTCTTATAAACACACACAATAACACCATTATGTCGTTGGTAGGTGAGCATCTGCATGTGTAATAAAACATCCATCAGACATTTTTGGACTTCAAATTATCGCTACAATACAAGTCCTCTAGCCATAAGATTGCTTTCTTCATGAAAACAGTCAGTATTTTTTTTTATAAACATGCAACTTTCACTTCCAAACATTATTATGATGACGGAAGTGGCGTTGATTACTTGTGGATTATTGTGATGGTTTATCAGATGTTTTCATTCTGACGGTACCCATTCACTGCTGATGATCCATTGGTGAGCAAGTGATGCAAATGCTACATTTCTCCAAATCTGTTCGAGGAAGAAAAACTCTTTCCACCAGATAGAAAATTTATCCAATGTTCATTTTTGGGGAGAACTAGTCCGTTAACTAATCTGCCATTGTGTTCCCTAAAAACTGCCAAAACTTTTGAAAATATATTTATACTTTGGCTGCTAAGACAACTGCTTCAGTTGGAAAATGTTTTTTGCTCATAATGAATGGCATAGAACAGAGCCAGGCCGAAACCGAGTGTCTGTACTAAGAATGTGGGCATGGAAGGGTCTAAATAGCAAACAGCTCGGCAGAAGCATTCTCTTAAGCATATTCAGAGCTCAACTTGTCTCTTTACCTCCACGTGTTTGTGCATTAGCACAAAAGACTACCCATTCGGAAGCATAACTGTTCATTATGCCCACGGTAAGGAGACAATTACTCAGTAGACACCTCCGTGCGAATGCTGGAGGCAAGCGCCTCAGTTTTTGATGTAACTGGTGTCACTGTGAATTACTTGCACTTTGTGGATGAATCCTTTACACATCCGAGTTGATCAGCAGATACAGGTGACACTGTGTACCAGGACTGTGGATCTCCGTCTTATGAATACTTGCAGTGTCATTTCCCGGTACAACACCGAGGAGAAACAAGGTCTGTCCACATTACCGGTTAAAACTTATTTTATGAACGAAAGCAAAGGCAAAACCAACAGATCTAGGAATGACAGATACACATACTTACAATACCGCCAGCCGATGGTGAGTGAGAGAAATTATAGTCCTGTGACAATGGTGAACAGCGAGTGAGTGTAATGAGTGAAGCTGAAAGTGTATGAGTTTGGGGAATATCTGTAATGATTGACAGGTGTATGGGTTTGGGGAATGGATTCCGGGAGATGGCGCCCTCTGGAGGGAGGAGGAGAAACGCAGGGGCCCAGACTAGATTTCACCTTCATGGTCTATGTGCTTTACTTTTCCACTTACAATGTCCAGGTTCAGCAATCTAATTAAATCTAACCCTAGCAAGGGAAATTCACTACATAAAAAGTAGGCAGGACTACGTTGTCATTTGCTGATGCACCTGCTAATGCTGATAAGCACCCAATAACTGGTAGGTCCTCTTTTGCATAAGTGACCAGTTTGATTTTGGGCTTAGTCAACGTGCATTGTGAAAAGTGTTTCTTATACACAGTTTCTGGAAGTATAGAAACTGATGCGCCCGTATCCACAACCAGTTGTAAGGTATGTTTATTACCTCCTGGTGCTTCAATATTCACTTCACAGGTAATCTTATCATTGGCTGCAGCAGATTGTTTAATGTTATCCAAGCAGAGCACAGTCACATCTGGAACAACCACCTCTCTTACGTCACTCGCTACTGCTTTACACACTCTAGCGAAGTGACCTTTTTTCCACAGAGTCTGCAAGTTACTTTTGCAGCAGTTTTTATCATTTGCCAGATGTACTGACTTCATGGCAGTAGCAGTGGGATGACAGAGTAATGACGAATTTTTAACTGCAGCTTCCACTTGACATGATAATCACTTTCTCTAGAGTGAGGTCCTCCTCTAGTAGTAATGTGTCCCTCACTGCAGTCAGTGACACATTTGCGATTAACTGATCACGAAGCATTTCACTCTCCATTTGCCCAAACGCACATGAGGCTGCTAACGCTCTTAATGCAGCAACGTATTGCGTAATAGTCTCATTCGCTCTTTGCATCACGTTGCCTGAACCTATTCTTTGTCTTTCACCATTTCCCACTAGAGCCCCCCCCCCCCCCCCCCCCCCCCCAGTGTGCAGTTCTGCATTACACTGTGTTAATTTAAGTCAATTACTATAACTTAACACAGTATTGTTTACTACTCACAACCACTAATACATCTGGCCAGAGATTTCCAGGCATAGACCCATGACTTTTGTTGTTTCATAGGCCTTTAGTTGTTCAATCTCCACTATGTTTGCACAAAGGCACTGCCTATAAATATTCACTATGCGTATTTTTTACGAAGCTCAAGCTTCTTTGTCTTGATTGGCTGTCTCAAATTTTGACCATTAACAAGCCAGTTACCTACTGGATTTAGCCTGATCGTGCTAAATTACTAATTATGTTGACCAAGGTCAAGTTGGCTGGGTGGCTCCTCTTACGTCCCCCCGCGGCTGCCCGCGGCGGAACTCGCGCTCGCCACCAAAAACGACGAAAACGCGTTCGTCTGAAGACTTGCCCGCTCCTAACGGGTCTTCGCCTCGTCGCCATGCTGCGCGTACTAGAGTATGTTCGCGTTCAAGTTCTTCTGTATATAACTAATAACTTCATACACATGAGAGAATGGACAGCAGCCCCCTGGAACTCCACTATGCCCAGAAGGCCAATCTGTCCCCACCACCAAAAAACTAAAACCATCAAGAGCAAGATGCACGACCAAGACATTCAAATCCGCAGCAAGGGAATTTAAACAACCATCGGCACGTCAGACACCTTTCTTTATGTTCTGGGTCTCCACCCTACTCGTCTCGCGCCCCTCCGGTCCGCCTGTTCGTCGTGGCTCTCGCTGCCCGGCGCGTCTCTTGGGCTCGGTCGCTGGGAGGTTTAGAGACTGGGGGGTGATTGAGTATTTTGTGTGGGGGGAAGGATCACCATTATGGCGTTTAGTGTTTTAGCTGGGCTCTTGACCCTTGCTTCTTTAATATAACTTTTTTCTCACTCCTGTAAATGTGTGTTTATTAGACACATTTATTATGACAAAAAAAGCCAAGAGAAAATAAAATTGTTATTTGTTTGTGATGAGATAATCATCATATAATGATCAACTTCACTGATCTCATTCAGGTATGTGGGTTTACATTATCATGTTACTGATTTAACCTTGTGATAATTCAGATTCTCAGAGATTTAGTGTAGTTGTGATAACTGGATAATCTGAACAACTTCAAAAACACAATTTTCACAAAAAGTTTTCAACAACTAGAGCATTTTGACACACACATACATCAATAATCAGCATATGAAACGCAACAGTGGTGACTATCAACAAAATATACAGATAATCTCTGACCATCACAAAACAAGCAACTAAAGTCACAATAAAACAGGAAAAATAAAAGCAAATAGTAAGAATACAAAAGAATGAGACAATTTGTCATGCCAGAATGCATGCTTGGAGTCATGGATAGGTTTTGTACTATGGTAGCTCCCATCATGCACTGCAGCATGAAGCCTTTCATTTGATTGCCACCTTTGTTGAGATTCATACACTGATTCTTGATGTATCTGTTTGTCTGAACGATGCAATATGTTTCAACATTTTCTGTGTTCATTGTGTTTTTGAAATCATCAGGATTATTTGGTTGTCATGACACTGCTGGGTCTCAAGGTGTAGTATCACAAGGTTACTCTTTTTTTTTATTATTTATATATATTTCAATGTGTCGTCTTTATTGGCATTTTGGGGATAACTTTCAATGTCTTATCCCTTTCACAAATGTGATAATTAATTTCCTGTTTTGTGCTGCAGTAAACACACATCCGTTCTATGTGCGGAATCACGTGTCTGTGGTTGGCCCTCCCTCTCAACAAAGCTAGATTCTAGGACTCTTTTTTTCAGTAGACCTTTATCTGTATCAATCCTGCAGCTGGAGGGCGGACTCCTGTCAAAGTTAGCGTCAACCGCTTACACAATTACCTGAAGGTGCGACTGAGCAGAAGCCTTGATTACTTTTGTTAGGGGTGTTTATTCAGATTTGACTAAACCTCTGCAGGATATGTCCTGCCAGAACAGGGTTGGACACCCCTACATCGCTCATCTACAACTAATAGAATGAGGGCATAAACAATAAAAATAATCAAAATAACGTACGCTGCTACTACTTTTAAATATAAAACTGTTTAAGTATACCATTACAAGTTCCAGCTCATGCCTACTAAGAGTGGTCAACCCAGAAAAAAGATGTGTAATACAGCAGAAAATGGTGTGTCAGAACATCATGCTATCCTATTGCCTTTCTTCCAGTTTGTCTACTTTTGCACAGTTGCGATGTATTCATTTAATTATTTATTCATTTTATTTCTGTTTTATTTGCCAAAATGTGCAACCACAGGATACTACATGAGATAAAGAATGCTACTATAATGTAATTGCGCTCAACTTGACATTTTTATTTCTAGTGTAAGGAATAAACTAGAGAATATATGTGCTGTGATTTTTAACATTACATTTTTAAAATGATGACATTTTTAAACAATGGGATTAAAAATGCAAAATTACACTTTTTTTCAGAGATGACAACTCAGCTCAATGCTACTTGCTGAATTAAACATGCTACACAATGAGGTCACAGGACCACAACATAGGACTGTTTGAAATGTATATCATTACACTCTTAAAAATAAAGATTCTTTATTGTCAGTGATGGTTCCATGAAGAATATTTCCATTCCACAAAATGTTCTTAAAAGGTTCTTCATATTATTAAAATATTATTTCACGCGGAAGATTGTTGTTATACTTTAAAAGTTCTTTGAGACCCAAAATGGTTCTTCCAACTGCATCTTTATGAAACCTGCTTTTTTAACCTTGTTGTCTTCAGATGATTGCAGATGCATGTGCATCTCAATAAATTAGAATGTCTGGAAAAGTTCATTTATTTCAGTAATTCAACTGTTATTGTGAAACTCGTGTATTAAATAATTTCAGTGCACACAGACTGAAGTAGTTTTTGGTTCTTTTAATTGTGATGTTTTGTCTCACATTTAACAAAAACCCACCATTCACTATCTCAACAAATTAGAATATGGTGACATGCTAATCAACTCAAAACACCTGAAAATGTTTCATGAGCCTTCAAAATGGTCTCTCGGTTTTTTTCACTAGGCTACACAATCATGGGGAAGGCTGCTTATCTGACAGTTGTCCAGAAGACAATCATTGAACCCCTTCACAAGGAGGGTAAGCCACAAAAATTAATTGCCAAAGAAGCTGGCAGTTCACAAAGTGCTGTATCCAAGCATATTCATAGAAATTTGAGTGGAAGGAAAAAGTGTGGTAGGAAGAAAAAGATGCACAACCAACTGAGAGAACTGCAGCCTTATGAGGATTGTTAAGTAAAATCGATTCAAGAATTTGAGTGAATTTTACAAGGAATGGACTGAGGCTGGGGTCCAGGCATCAAGAGCCACCACACACAGACGGATCAATGAATTTGGCTACAGTTGTCGTATTCCACTCCTGTTAAGCCACTCCTGAACCACAGACAACGTCAGAGGCGTCTTACCTGGGCTAAGGAGAAGAAGAACTGGACTGTTGCCCAGTGGTCCAAAGTCCTCTTTTCAGATGAGAGCAAGTTTTGTATTTAATTTGGAAAACAAGGTCCTAGAGTCTGGAGGAAGGGTTGCGAAGCGCATATCCCACATTGCCTAGTCTCTATATATTGGTACGCAGTTTCCACAGTCTGTGATTTGGGGTGCCGTGACGTCTGCTTGTGTTGGTCCATTGTGTTTTTTGAAACCAACGTCACTGCACCCGTTTACCAATAAATTTTGGAGCACTTCATGCTTTTTTCTGCTGACCAGCTTTTTGAAGATGCTTATTTAATTTTCCAGCAGGATTTGGCAGCTGCCTACACTGCCAAAAGCACCAAAAGTTGGTTAAATGACCATGGTGTTGGTGTGCTTGACTGGCCAGCAAACTCACCAGACCTGAACCCCATAGAGAATCAAGAGTAAAATGAGAAACAAGAGACCAAAAAAAATGCAGATGAGCTGATGGCCACTGTCAAAGAAACCTGGGCTTTCATTCCACCTCAGCAGTGCCACAAACTGATAATTTCCATGCCACGCCGAATTGAGGCAGTTAATTAAAGCAAAAGGAGCCCCTACTTAGTATTGAGTACATGTACAGTAAATGAACATACTTTCCAGAAGGCCAACAATTCACTAAAAATGTTTTTTTATTGGTCTTATGAAGTATTCTAATTTGTTGAGATAGTGAATTGGTGGGTTTTTGTTAAATGTGAGCCAAAATCATCAGAATTAAAAGAACCAAAGACTTAAAACTAATTCAGTCTGTGTGCATTGAATTGATTTAATACACGAGTTTCACAATTTGAGTTGAATTACTGAAATAAATGAACTTTTCCACGACATTCTAATTTATTGAGATGCACCTGTACTGTTTCACAAAATAGCAGGTAGCATACAGCATATATTGTTTCTATCAATGATCCTCAAAAACATCTTATTCACTAGTGAAAACACTAAATTCACATTAATTTTCTCACAAAGGTCTTAAATCTCCACTGAAGTGACATCTCAGACATGTACAGTATGTGTGTGTTTATGTCATATCTCTCCCAGTTTGCAGTAAACTGTGTTTATTGGTTCTGAATCGGATTCTGCTGCCTGGTGAACTGTAGCTTTTACTTTAATATTTCTGTCGTGTCCAGATTGCTGTTGCTCCTGATTGTCTCTCATCACCTCCACACTGTCTACCTGACAAGCCTTGGTCTGAGAAAGACACAAACCAACAAATAAACAGGTCACACAGAGTTTCACTGCATCTAAATGGATCAAAGGACATTGATTCATATTACAATCTCACTATTCGGATGAGATTCAGTAAGATATTGCATACATGTCGTGATGGAGTGTCGTAGATGGTTTCTACTTTGTTGCTGACGGTGTTGTTTCCTGGGGATGTCTGGGATGCGGCCGGCTTTTCCACTGTGCAGTAGATTGTTTCATGATGCTGTTGAATCACAGCATGACTGGACTGATACAGAGAGAAAGGACAGAGTTTAAAAAAAACAAGAGTCATGATAAATACATCCATTCTGAGAGAGAATTTGACTGAGTTATACCTGCGGATGAACTTTTGAACACTTTCTTCTCTTGACAAATACTACAATGAAACCCATAAACAAACCCAATAAAACACCAACACCAATGGTGACAATGATCCACGTGATGAGTGGCGGTGGAAAGCGCGAATCACTTTGCAGCTTTTCATGGCCTGGAGATAAACACAACACATTTTAGAAAAAGAAACAACAACAAAACAGCTATTTACACTAGACGTTTTTATTTAGTATTGTTATGTTATTGTTTTATTTTAATAAAAAAATAATAATAATTTGAAGTCCTGGTGTGCTTATGTTATGTATAAACAATATTCTTGATGGGGGAGGAGTCAATTAGGCCATGCACTAAATTAGCAAATAACCAAGCCATCATATTAAGCCCCTTATCAACAGCGATCATAATGGAGATGAAGCACTATTAAATCTGAAGCAAAAGATCACAGACTTCAAACACATCTCAGAATATCTTAGAAGAAAACAACAGCCCTCTTCTCCTAATTTGCAATTGGTTTGTAGCTGGTGGCTTTAGCCCCCGATTATTGTCGAAATCCGCTGATCTTTTTGAAGACTCACGTCTTAAATGTATAATATAGATTTTAATATAAATTGTTTCACTTTGTTCACCCTAGCGTAGTAGTGATGAAAAAGAGAAAAGGTCGAATTTTCTTTCAGTTTCGTGTGCCACGTTTTAAAACGCTGTGTCAGGTTAACAGTTCTTAAAACTTTCTTAAAAGTTCTTTAAACTTTTCAAATCACGTCTCGACAACTTGCACTCTTTTCAATTTGGTTCACAAAAGCCTTCGTTCGTTTAGTTCACTGCCGTTTCAAAGCGCTCAAGCTCTGCAGGTGGCAGATTTCAATAAACCGCTATTGATAAGAGTTGATAAGGTAATAATAAAGATTCAGCAAATTGATGTGCCTAATAACTGTGCACACTTGTAAATGCATAGTTTCAAGGTAAAATGGAAAATTAAATAAATAAAATACTTTATATATTGAAGTTATTGATGCACCTTAAAACATTTCTTAGCACCTCCAAGAAAACATTTCTGGAGCTGCCAGTGCTGTTCACACTTAGCAATTTGCCCCATATGATAGTTTACACATTGTAACGATATAAACAATGAAGCAGTTTGTGGTGCCAAACTTAATGCCAATAGTTAACCAGTCAACAGTCTCTGTGTTTGCCTTATTAAATAATCTTGCACTTAGTAAAGCCACAGAAACGCTTCACTTCAGCGGCTGGAGGAAACGGTTCTAAACGTCAAACAGTGATGTAAACACCCCTCTGTTTCTTCCTTCTCTTTTTCTTTCATAAGAAACCAGAGGGGATTTTCATGACCACATATTCACAGATGTGACAGCTAATAAAACACATAAAAACACAAATAAGAACTTTTAATTTTAACGAATATTCAGTGTGAAATCCCAAACCTGACTAAGGATGAATTAAAGTACAAACAGTGTGAAACATGACACAGGACCAGTATTAAATAAAATTTATGCTTACACGTAACTTTGGGAGCCTGAGAATGATTCTTGCTCACGTGGTTGTTGACGTGGCACTGGATGTCTCCGTTGTTCATTGCAATAGTGATGTTAATGGAGGATAAATTGCCTTCTGTCTTTGCACAGAGACTTTGGTCGCATTCAAACATGGCCCAGCTGCCATCAACCGAACAGTTTACTGTGGCCTGACACGCAGATGAATTCAAGTTATATTGACTCACTTTAATTACAGGCTGAGAGATAGTATCTGAAAAAAACACCAGATGAGTTAGTAGCAACATCTGAGCTAAGATACTCAATTATAAATCATGTGATAAGCATTCAATGTACAGTAAATGAGATAGATGGCTAGATCTTACTCTCCACTGTAAGTGTGAATGCAGTCAGAATATCTTCCTCGAAGTTCGAAAGGGCCTCATATTGTCCGCTGTCATTTTCCTGAAGGTCGTGTATGGTCAAAGACCAGTCGGAGACGTTTAAGCTCATTCGTTTCCTATATTTAGCGGGAACTCCCTTTGAGTTTGCAAGCAACTCTTGCCTGTTGAATCGTCGCCATACAGGTTCTTGCAAATGTGACTGATTTATGGGACTGATGCTCAGTTGGATTGAGCTTCCTTTCAATCCATAACGCTTCTCTTGGCAATCAGCGACAAAACCTGCGTGAATGAAAATGTCATTTGACTAAGCAGTCTATAATGATGTTTTTGAAAGATGCCTCTTCTGCTCACCACGGCTGCATTTATTTGGTCGAAAATACAGTAAAAACAGTAATAATTTGAAATAATATTACAAACTAAAATGACTGTTTTCTACTTGAATATACGTTTTGGGGGTTTTTTTTGTTAAACTGTACTTTCTTTGATGGTCAAGCTGTATTTTCAGCATCATTACTCCAGTCTTCAGTGTCACGTGATCCTTCAGAAATCAGTTTGCTGCTCAAGAAACATTTCTGATTATTACCAATGTTGAAAACAGTTGTGCTGCTTCATATTTTTGTGAAACAGTGATATATTATTTCATTGTTTGATGAATCGAAAGCTCAAAAGAACAGCATTTCTTTGAAATATTGTGTAACTTTATAAATGCATTTACTGTCACTTTTTATCAATTTAATGCATCATTGCTGTAAATAATTGTTTATTTATTTTTTTAATCTTACTGACCCCAAACTTTTGTATGATAGAACATAAGAAAAAATAAAATATGAAATAAAATAAAACAGAATGTACAAATTACTTGAAGAAAAGCCTCATCTTAGATGCATCTGTATCTCATGCAAAGCTATCGCACAACTGCAAAAAGACTGTGCCAACTGTATGACCGACTTTTTTGCTCTATATATTGGCTACGCTCGGAGAAAAAAAAAAGTATAAAAGCGGTCACTGGGGCAGTACCTTTGCAAAAGGTCAACCTTTGTCCCATATTTACCCCTAAAGGGTGCATATAAGTACACAAATGTACATATTGGTCTCTAAAATGTACATATTATTAGCTTTTGAAAGAACACCATCCCAGTAACAGCTGCCTTTATTTCTAAGTGTACTCTGCTTCTATTGCTGTGTCTTGTTTAAGAAAATCAGGTTTTAAATTCTTACAAATATATTTTTTCGTGTTCTACAGATGAATGAATGTCTTATGGGTTTGGAACAACACAAGGGTGTTTTGTTGGGAACTATTCCTCCAATAATTAAGTTTAAGAAGAACCTGTAAGGGGAATCTTTTGACTCTGTTTTGAGATGGGAAATTCTTCATAAAGCAGATGCGCACCTAAACTAAAGCAAAAAATCCACCGCAGAATGAGTTTCATAGCTGTCAGCTCGACTTTGAAGACTGAAAATAAGACACCAGATTTCCTGTTGAGCACCTGCAGGCAAGAAACAGGAAAGAAACAGAAAAGTGAATGTCAGCAGTGCATATCTTCTGCAAAACAAGGTCTAGAAACAGAGCAGCAAATTAAGCAGTCTAAATGAATGAATAATTCTATCTCAACCTACTGTTTAGACCAACTTTCTTATGTCCACTAATAGCTTCTTATTTCCACTGAAAACATCAACAAAACAGAAAATGAGCGATTACTGTAAGTATATGTGGGTGTTCGGGGGTGGGCGGCTGGGTGGGTGTGCATGTGTGCAGTTAGCGGAAAGTTTGAATCTCCTCTGAGGATGAGATGATTTTTCAATGTTTTCAGTGTTGTTTACACAATGAGTCACAGACAGCAGAAAAGGTCATCTCCGCCAACACACACACACACAGACATACAATTGTGAAATTAATTCAAATGGAATTTCATAATTAAAGTCTTGGCTACTCAATGTACACCACAAGCACTTATTATAGATTCTAAATGAAATCTTAAAGATCAGAAATTTGTGCTCTAAGTCAAGCAAATGTTTACGTGTCCACCTTTTTACATAGAAATTAGCAGATTACACCACAAACAACTAAACCTGCTTAACCAGGGAGCACTTGCTTTAACCAGTCATTACAACTTCAATGTAAACAAAAAACAAAAGGCATGTTGTCAAAAGCATATCACTTGTGTTAAATCTAGAATTGCAGACCTGAAGACACATTCAGAAACAGCTGTGCACACGCAGCACAGTTTTGAGAACTCGGTATATTTTATAATGAATTCAAATGAAACCGAATATGCATGCATTATTAATAGTAATATTTCACTCATTACATGTCAAATGTATAAAAGCAAGAAATTGATCCCATACTATAGAGCAAGTCCTTACCTGCAAGATCTGTTGCAGTAAATGTCTCAAACAGGATGAGACGCAATGGTTTTTCACTCTCAAACTCAAAAATAGTGTCTTCCTGTTCATTTGCATGTTTGAAACAAGTGGGTTCAGTTCTATTTCTACCCTCCATATGAAATGATGTGAACCGGAAAACTATGATTAATACATCACAAGTACTGCAACATCTATCTATCTATCTATCTATCTATCTATCTAGCTATCTATCTATCTATCTATTCTGTCTATCATCAACTTATCTTACCAGAAGCTACCCGGTACATACCGTATGTCCCTATTTTCCCTAAATGGTGCATATTAGTACTTTAAAAGCAATATTCGTACTAAGTGGAGGTATACTAAAGTCTTTGACTGTGAAACAGTAGACTTTAAAGGGGTCAGATGATGCGATTTCAAGTTTTCCTTCTCTTTGGAGTGTTACAAGCTCTTGGTGCATGTAGAAGATCTGTAAAGTTGCAAAGACTAAAGTCTCAAATCCAAAGAGATATTCTATATAAACGCTTAAGAGTCAGCCACGCCTATCTAAAACGGCTCGTTCGAACACGCCCCACATATCTACATCACTGTGTGGGAAGATTTGCATAACGCCGCCCAAATGTTCACGCAAAGAAAGAAGGCATAACTTTTATTCTCACTGTAGTATTGTTGCTGCCATGGCCATGTCGTGAAGGCGCTGTGTTCGTTGTGAAAGTGAAACTACTTTACTGTTTGGGAAATATGTGTTCTTAAAAAGACACTGCTGTTGTATTTGGTGTCATGAAATGTGTTCATGCGAGTTTTAACACCTATTTTTTTTGTCAAAAAACACATTATTCACATACTGTAATTATTGTTTTCCTCTATGCCCTGCTTTCTGAAACGCGTCCGATTTTTTATCGAAAGATCAGCGGTCTGAAAAGCGCGGTGGCTCTGATTGGCCAGCCATCCAGGAGTTGTGATGGCCGAATACTCAAGCAGTGAGGAAACGCTTACATACTGTGCATGATGCCTGTCCGCCGGAGCGATATTCAAAAACGGATAAACCCATTTTAAACGAGGCATTTGTAGCATCCAGTGTGGACATAATTGCTGATTATAATGACTTATAATGTGTTTTTACACGTTGCGTATCGCGCCGCGTAAACATAAAAACATGTCTGCATTTGTGATAGTAGGAGAAATGACAAACAACAAGTGCTAATATACATTGCTCAAAACTTGCGTTTGAATAGTCAGTGGCAAATTCTTTAAATATAAAAAATTTACTTACAGACTGTGAGTCAGAAGCGCCAGACTGTCCTTGCAAAGTTGGAACTGCCCCACTTTATAGAACAGCCCTTGAGGTTGTAGGATAGCTGCAGGTTCGGGAAACTGTCCTCAATAAAATGCGTCACATAGCAGGCACACATGCATGTTTTATTTATTATTATGCAGCATGTTTAAACGAGGTGTTTTAGGTAGGTGTGGCTGACTCTTGACTTTTATAAAGAATTTCTCTTTGGAATTGAGACTTTAGTCTTGGCAACTTTACAGATCTTCTTTATGCTCCAAAAGCTTGTAACACTCCAAAGAGGGTTAAGGAAAACTTGAAAATAGCATCATGACCCTTTAAAGTGCCTATTGTATCTCAAAGTGGCATATTATTGCATTATAAAAATTACATCTTTAGGACCTTTAAAAGACACATTAATACAAAGTGTAAATTATTAGTACCTGACAAAAGTACATCTAAGAAGTGCATATTAGTACCCTAAACGTTACAGTCAGTTTCTTAAAGTCAGACTTGTATCTTAAAGTGCATATTATGCATTAAAATAAAAGTTTAGTACCTTAAAATTACCTATTAGTACCCTAAAGTGACATATTAGTACCTTTTGAAGGTCGTAGTCAATAGACAATGAAGCAATAAGTGCTGCCAGGAACCCAATATATTATAAATATTGATAAGGTATAAGGTTACTTGTGTAACCATGGTTCGCTGAGTAGGGAACGAGACATTGCGTCTTCTAGGGGTCACTATGGGGAATGCCTCGTTGTGACCGGTGTCTGATGCATACATTGAAAAAACATCAACAACACGTTGGCTTGCAGCAGCCATGACGTCACTACCGGTGCGATATATAGTATAAATAGGCGCCGGGAGAAACACATCATTCACTTCTTCATCTGAAGCTTGCTTCCGCAGCATGGCAAGAAACCTAGAGGAAGCAGTGTCTCGTTCCCTACTCACGGAACCCTAGTAGCAACCCCCTGTTAAGTAGTGATCCAGAGGATAATAGGAGGAGTGGTGCCCAAGCGAAGGGTTTTAACCACTCAAAACGAGCACGAAGTCTTTGCGCGTACTATACAATACGGATTTTACGAAAAGGGGGCAAGCATAATGTGCCACACTTACCACTTATGGGATTTTAGAAAAGTGGGCAAAGCCATACGCACACACTTGAATACGTCTAGGGGTTATCGTGGCACCTGAAATAGGAGCCCATAGATAGGGAATAGCGAATCCCCAAACGCTATGTTACGGCATATAATGCTGGCGGGGCTAGCGAAATCTGAAGCTGAGACGGACGGCAGTTCGAAGTTCCCATGAAAGGGAAAATATAAATATTGAGTAGAGAACTGCATCTAAAATCTTGAGTGTTGTGTTTTTCTGTGCGTATATGTGACTGCATACAGTTGCTGAAAGAAAAATATAAATATACATACTGTACATACTGTACAGTGACTTCAGATGAAGGCTGAATTCACCGCAGATGCATCTGCATCACACTTTAATCTTTCATTTTCATGATGCTGGGAATTGTAGGGAATACACACCGGGTGTTTTTAACACTCACCTCAGAATCACACCAGGTGCTACGAAACTATGATTTAACACCGTTCATTGAACACACTGATAAAATCACTGTGCGACTGCTTCAAAACTTCTCATTTATTAAAAACTCATTTGAGATCATTAGCAGTTAAAGTGGTGAAAGTCCAGTTATGAAAGTGACTAAACACAAAAGGAAATTCGTGAAACAGATGTTTCCTTACAGCCACATTTGAAGACAGGCAAAATGTGCTAACGATAAAACCAAATTCATTATTTTTCAACAAAATAAACCATCTGAATAATACTAATAATAATAATGTGTCATAGGTGGTTTATCACTTGCAAGTTGAAAAGCTTACATCTGATCTCTCATTAAATTAATTTTATAAAACTAATTACATTTCACCTCAATAATTTGTATAATGGGGAGTTTGACTAACAATAACACAATGCATGAACAATAGTAATTTACAACTGTAACGGTGGTACTTGACTTAATAAACGGCTCTTAATTATTGTTGTTGTTGATGATTCATAGGCACGTTGACTTTACAATTTCTATAATCCAAAATACATTCTTTCACTCTTTGTCATTATCTTCACATATAAAAGGCCATGTACAGTTGAGCTGGACTCAAACAAAATATCAAAAATAAAGCCTCCTCCTCGAGTTAAAGTGCTTTTAGTATTGTTAACAAACATCATGTTTATTCCAGTGACAAAAGATCAACTATGGGGAAAAAAACTAGATCTTTACCCAAAATAGCTCTAAACTGGCACTGTTAGACACAAAGATAGATGCAAATCACATCCAACGCAGTCTCTCAATAAGACATGCACAGGTTATTCACTCTAAATGTTGTACCTTTGCTCTTTCAGTAACTACAGTACAGTGGTTTAAATGTTATGATTTTTTTCCCCAGTCAATGACATGCAATCCTCCAGTCCATTGTAATCCATAATCCTTCTGCAAAAAATAGATCGATATCCATGTGTTTATAAAATCAGGTATTGTCCATCAGAGTTTACAGAATAGTTGTTCTTCTCAAAGTGTCAAATCTGTGGCACTGCTTTTCTTGGCCACAAGGTGGTGAACTAGTCTTTCCCGGTCTTTGCTGTTTTGTCATGTGTAAAGCAGCAGATCTATGTTGAATCATCATTTGATTCCACATGGACTAATAGTTTAGTAGTTTACAGTATTTCTCATTTACGGATTCCAGCTATGTCCAGAATGTGAACACTAGCATACTAGCATTCACATGTAGCATACTAATTTGAAACATGTGAAACGAAGTGCATTAGGCAGTGATAAGAGTTTTAAATAATAAAGAAATAAAGAAAGTCAGGAAAATGGGTTCCTCAACTGGTTGAGCATGACGCTAGAAACATATAGTTTGAATGCACTGTAAGCGACGCTTGATAAAAGAGAAAAACGTGGCTGAATTACTTCAGGTTCTGAAATCATAATATTGCATTGCATCAGTGTGCTCTGGTTCTGTTCTCCACAATTTGCAACCCAGGCTCATTGGAAAAACATGCCTGCATCGCCCTTTCTGCAACGTGTATTATGTTGCTTCTTGGCACATTGCCGTAACAACTTTTAAGGTGAAATGGACCAGGGGGGGGGGGGCGCTAATCTGGCAACGTTTTATCGCGCTGGTTGTTCTACGTATCTCAACAGTTTGGAAATGCAATGTCCAGTTGGTGGAGCTTAAACCACATTCAGTTTAATCCAAAACAGTTGAACATGAATCTGGCAACGTTTTGTTTCACTGGTTCTTGTACATATAGGGGGGAAGTCGTGGCCGAATGGTTAGAGAGTTGGACTCGTAACTTAAGGTTGTGGGTTTGAGTCTTGTACCGGTAGGGATTGTAGGTGGGGGTAGTGAATAACCAGTGCTCTCTTCCACCTTCCATACCACGACTGAGGTGCCCTTGAGCAATGCACCGAACCCCCAACTGCTCCCCGGGCGCCCCGCAGCATAATTGGCTGCACTGCTCCGGGTGGTGCTCCAGGTGTGTGTGTTCACTGCTGTGTGTGTGCACTTTGGATGGTTAAATGCACTAATTCCGAGTATGGGTCACCAAAACTTGGCCACATGTCACGTCACTATAGCAATGTATAGTTTGCAAATGTATGTCCGGAGGGTGTTTGAAAATAACATCATCCACATTAAATCCAGCCTTAAATGCAACCAATAGCGTTAACACAAGTGAAATGAAATACATTTGCTGAGGTAACCATGACATTTTATATTGCTTCTACAAGCCTTTGAGCTCTTTTATCATGACTCGTATTTCAGGAGACTTTAGCGCTTTGCATCACAAGGCAGTGCTGTACCGGGTGAGCTATCGAGCAAGTTTACTATGTCAGAAAAAACATATGGCTGACTAGTTATTAGTTCTGTGAAAACCTCAAAATGTTATTAGTATTAGCTCATTAAACATTAGGATAGCGCAAGGTACCATGTGAAAATAGGCTTTTCACAATCAATAATCTGTCCTTGTAATCATAATTAGTTTGAAAAGGAATATAAGTTGTTGGTGCTTTACTGCCACTAGTGTTCACTGCAACTAGACACTGCAGTGAGTTGTATATAAAAGTATGTTTTTGGAGTTTTGCAAAAATGTAGGAAAAGGCATGTTTTTCCAATCATGTTCCCATAGTAGATCATCATTGTGTTCTGTTCATACAGAAAACTTGCATGCTATGCACAGTATACGTACTATATACTGCAGAAACAGCAAGTGTAGTATGTTAGTGTGCTATTCCGAACATAGTCGCTTCTCTATTTCACGCTTGTATGCCAGTGTATTTCAGCGCTAGCCAACTCTACTGGCACGCTACCTTGTAAAACAGGTTAGCTCAGTGGCATAAAAAAAAAAGTTGGCGAACACTGAATCAAACAAGTACTCAAGCAATTTATCTCCATCTGATCCCCCCATTCATTCATTCATTCATCTGTTTTTCGCTCTCTAGACGTTACTAATGCGGACGCTAAGCTGGTCTCGGACACGCCCCCTGTCCCGCCCCCTTTCCTCCCGGTAACTCTCCTCCAATTGCATTTTCTCCATATCCGCCCCTTGCTCTCCACCACCACTGCCTTGATGTTGTGGTGACCGGGTGTTTGGAGGTGGGGCTTGTTTGAAAAGGGGCGGGGTCTTGGTCTTGGCAACCTTGTCAAAGAAGGCAAAATCAGCTACATACTTTCCGGAGGGGGAGAGGGAGACGACAGGTGGAAACTCGTAGCCCCACAGGATCTCATCGGGCAAGTAGGAGGTGCGAACTTGGCAGGTGGCCGAGGTCGGCTCCACAGTGGCACTCATGATCACAAGCAGCTCAAAGTCAGCCAGCTCCGGATCCGTCCACCCACCACCTTAGAAAGAAAGATTCACAGTGAAACAGACAGCAGAAATTCAGTAAAGCATAGTGTAATTCCCATGTTGTCCCAAACCTGTACGGCTTTCTTTCAGTGTGGCAAATGAAATAGTACAGCTCTCAAATCTCATTTATGCTCGAACATAAGCAAACCTAGTCACGTCCAACAGATTTAGAGTGGGATTTTTTTTGGAGCTTGTCTATTTTCATTTACATTATCTTATTGAATATAACTTAAATATTCTTCAAAGAATATTTATAATGTCATATATACTTTATACAGTATATGAAGTATACTTAATGTGAAATCTGTTCATTAAGCCTTCTCCTTACTCCATCTAGATGTGTATTAATTAATAATACACATAATTATTAATCAATTAATTCTTTTTAATTCTTAATTAAATTAAGAATTCTTAATTCAACTTATTTATTTTTTCTTTATGTATACTATGCAGGGTTATTTTAGTTAACCGAAACTAAACCTAAACAATTTCTGTTCCTTGAAATAAAATAAACATTAACTGAAATAATATAAAATAAAACTAAACTAGAACTTTTTTCAGCTTGTTGTCAAAGCGACATATCTCATTTTCAATTAATATTGATGTACTAAAATAACTCAAATTAAAACTGAAATAAAAATGTATTTAAAAAAACTATATGGACATTACGTAAGGAAAATGATGGCTCACCAGCAGAAATACAAATGCCTTCACTCGTAAACATGCCATTCACCCACTGACACACACACACTCACAGTCGCACACACACCTGCATCAACATCCCACATTCAGAGCGAGAGACCGTCATCTGTGAAAACAGTTTCTAGCCTGTTCTGCATTCTGGGAGCAAAAAACATGGGGTTTCAAAACCCACAAACACACAAGATCATGCTCACAAAAAAAGTGTTTTACAGTGGCCCCAAAAAAAGTATCTGGACACTTGAGCCACACTTAGAAATGTCACTGCAATGCATTATAACATTTTAAGTTTAGTATAATTTATTTTACAGAAAGACAGCACAAGAACTCATTTTAGAGAAATGTGTTTGTATGGTTTTATTGTTAATGCTAAACCAGCAGATGACAAATGGTGTGATATTTTCTAATGCAATGACATTCGGACAGTAAGAATGGCATTAAGCATTCAAAACTGTTTTGGGCCAGTGTATATACATCATAAATTAATGCAAATACACTGACGTGTATTAATTATCAGCATATGAAGATATTCTTTGGTGTCGTTCACACACTGATCATGGCAGAACTCAGTGGAAAGATCCTCAGGGGATGTCAGTGTTTACTAGCGGGCAGATCTGATGTGGCCTCTCACTGTGTCTTTAAAGAGTTTGAGGAAAAGAGATACTTATATATGGGTCAATCGTACTACATACATTTTCATGTCCCCATTAAATATAAGTTAATATACTGAATAAAGGAATTAAATCTTATTAGTTACCTTTCTTTTATCAGTTTGTATGTATGAATATGTAAACATAGGGCTAAATTTGATATGGACGTGACATTTTTATAATGTCTCTGGGTGCTGCAATAATTTCTAACATAGAAAAAACTCTTAAGATATATTTCAATCTATCAACAATATAATATTGGTATGTATACAAGTAGTGGGTACAAAACATCTTTTGTGTTCCACAGAAAAAAAGAAAGTCATACACGTTTAGATTGACATGAGGGTGAGTAAAGGATGACAGAAATGTCATTTTGTTTGAAGGTTTCTTTAACACAATGTTGAAATAAAACTGACCATGTGATAATCTGTTTTTCTGCAATACATATATTGTTGGGTTTTCACATTTTGGTTTACTCAAGAACCAAAGCTCTTTCAGTAACCATGAAGTGAACTTAGTTCAAAATAAATAAATAAATAATTAAAAATAAATCTTTTTCCATTTGAGTTTTCATAGGCCACATGTTTTGACCCATTTAATTGGACTATATATTTTTTAAATATAATTTTGTGATTATTAAAAATATTAAAACAAAAATAAATGAATTTTATTGTATAGCACAAAGATAAAATTCAGTACTAATATTTGCATATTAAATTCTTCATTTTCAAAAGTTAAAACATCAAGCTTAAATTTTGATGGTTTGCCTGCAAATAAATATATGCGTTGCCGGTTTAAGAGTGAAGTGGCACGGTGTTCATTTACACGTGTGCATATTATAATACAGCGTTTCAGCATCTCAAAGCAGCTCGATTCTCAGTTAATGAACCAAGGCTAACTAAGATGCTAAAACTCTGTATCTTTTAAATTAAATCGCAGCCTTCATGATTTGATGATGGCATTCAGCCCTATCACAATATATGTTTTCTATATATCATGCAGCCCTAGTTTGATACCACAAGTAAAACACAGTCTCTGAGTCAAACACACACACACACACACACACATATTCATGAGTGAACATCTTGTTCTGTGGTTCATATAGCTTTATGCTGAGTTGTCACAGGGCTCCCGCAGAGGCCCATGTCTCTTCTCCTCAGCCTCTTACACAAACACAATGCCACATTCAGTGGACTGGCACACTGTGTATTTAGTTGTTGTTGTTTTTCTATAGATTCACACACACTGGTCCACTGTGGGCGCACATCCATACACATGCATTTACACACAGCCACTCAGGCACATACAGATTTACACTGTAATGCAGCGGCACGCTTTCGGACACGTTTTTAAAACCGGTGCCAGTTTCTTCATTCATATGCAAATGTACTTCCATTGGCGCATTCTGAATAGCTATTTCTACTTCATATTCAGGTTTTTAAAGAAACATTTTACGTCAATATACAAAACAGAGTCATTTCTAGGAGGACACGATGAAATGGGAAGTCATCAAGAGATTAATTTGGATGAGGTAGCATTAGGTATAAGTGGGGTCTATTAAAAATAACCCAATACCGTATAATCTGACTACAGTCAATTACACTGGGCGATCTGGCTAGACTACAAACACGATGAGAAAGAAGCATTAAGACGAGAGAAAAAGCACATCAGAAACCATAAACAGATACACAAGGATATGCACGTACAGGAAAAACTCATAGACGTGCGAGATGAGAGTCGCATTCATTGAATCAAGTGCAAAAGCGGGGGACCGGAGGGTCTGATATATTGGGCCCTCGATGGGGTAGAGACTGGGACCGTAACTGGATCCACGACCTGCGTGTCAGCACCAGGAACTGGGCTGCTTTGTGCCTCTAATGAGACGCTCTGGCACACTCTCATACACGCAGTCCAGCCAAGGAGAGAGAATGTATAAAAGAAAGAGGGAAAGCTATGTCTGTAAAGAAAGTGAATGTGGGCTAACAGAGAGTAAATGAGATGGAGGGAGGAAGAAGACAATAAATGCAGCTCATCTGCCAATAATAGAAACCCCAAGTTCCTGTAAACATACCCCCCCACCACCACCACCTAATTCATTATTACATTTTCTACAATTCACACTAAAACTTTTGTTTTACTGCAGATAGAATGTGAAATCCGCTTCTGTCCTTTAACCTCAATTCCAAAATTCAATTAAACTTTTGCAGTCTTTACCACAAAGGATTTTAATAATTCCCAAATGCCAATCCTGACACCAAAGGTCCTGGCTGAAAAATGGATTCTTAGCTAGTTTAAGCTAGTCTTCCTGTCTGGCCAGCTGTTAAGCACTCAAAATCCCTTAAAACTGCCAAAACTGACCAGCCTTGTGGATTGGTGGCTTGTCCGGTTTCTTTTTCCCAGCATGATTCAGATTTTGACATTCAAACCTGTGAAAACCTAAATTGAAGGGAGATCGGTTTACATTTAGTCTCATTATCATTGAATTTGGAGGTACCCAGGGCTTGAAGTGGGCCGGTACACACTGGTATGCAGTACCGGCACTTCAATATTTTAGTCTTTAGCGTACCAGCACTTTTTCATGCGTACTGGTACTGAGTCAAATCGTCAGTGTCTGGGTGATTAGAAATGACACTATAAAGCACCCTACCCAGGAGGTCATTTGAAACGGTAAACTTCTGGAAAGTTCAAGATTCCAGTAAGGGAATGCATTAGTAATAAGTAATAAGTTCAAAACAGTGCTAATGCAAAGAAAACACAGATGATTTCATCAGAGATGGCAGAGAGAATAGTGACTCGCGTACAGATGGCAGTAGATTATTCTTTTCAGCATGTATTTGGCTTAAAAGCATGAGGGTTTTATAATGAATGCTGGCTGAAGGTGCTTTAGATTATGCACTGGACAGTGGTTTAGTTATTCTGAATGGATCTGTATAGTAGCATGTACAGTCAGGTTAAGGCAGCAGGTTTAGTGGTCTTTTGGTGCCTCCCTGCAGCCCTGTTTGGTATCGCAGCTTAACTGGTCCTTATTTATATTAAAAATGCTCTAGACAATTTTCTTTCTGCATTATATACATACATTGGGAATTATGAAAAGTAATTAATTAATTTAAAAAATATGTGGGGGGGGTCCTCACTTCTTTTTTTCCACTTCAAGCACTGGAGGTACCTCAATAAATAATTACAGCAGCATCGAAAAACAAGCTACATTGGCTGATGGTTGGTTGATTACTTCTGATGCTAAATGTTATTATTATTGCTCAAGGACTGAAGTAAGGACTGGTGGGATGACAACTGTCCTCCACAAATTCACAGATGATGAGTGGAAGACACATTTCCACTTCCGAAACTTAGAGCTCAAAGAAAATCCCAAGTTCCCAAGTTTTTCTCACTCATAATTACAACATTGTGGTGGTGTTCATTTTCGTTTAACCTATAAATATACAAATGCATCATTACATTTTGTTGTGGACCAGCAAGCAACAACCCAGAACACTTTAGCAACCACTAGCAATTCTCTAAAAAAACACCCAGAGCACTCTTGCAAATGCCCTAGCAACCTACCCAAACACCCTAGAATCATGGTAGCAAGCTTTGGGCAGGCAAACAGTAAATGTACAAATCTAGTTCACATCTATCCTCATGATTAATTAAACAGAGGCAAAATGGAAACATAAATTGAGCCACTTTGGCCTGCCACTTGATTCAGGTGTGAAGTGTCAGTGGAAACAGGGCACCAGCGTGTACTAAAAGTTCCAAAACTTCCTGAACCTTCTGCCTGCAGCATGACCTCTGCGCTGAAACAGAGCTTCTCCGGTGTCTTTGACACTTCTCCCCACACTGCTGTTTCACGTTTCTCTTGTGTAGCACTCTATCCTCAAAACAACTCTGCTGGAGCCACGGGGGTCGGTGCCCAACCACGCTGTCCCTGTTCTCGGGTGTATCCTACTGACAGTCTTCATCTGCCACCATAGACAGTGCCATCTCTGCAGTCCCCCACAATCACAAAGAAGCTAAGATTAGATGTAGGTTTTTCAATGTGCGCAGAACTAAAAAACATGCATTTGACAGACTTTTTTATTGAAAATAACTTTCATTGCATTTATGGTACACATGGTCATGGGTTCAATTCTCAGGGAATGCGTGAACATCAGTTCAACTGATGTTGAACATTCAACATCAGTGAACATCAGCTTAAGTTCATGCACTCCTTGGGAATCGAACCCACGTGAATTTGGCAGACGCTTTTATCGATAGCAACTTACATTGCATTCATGGTATACATGGTCATGGGTTCGATTCCCAAGGAATGCATGACCAATAGCTTTGCTAGAGCTATGCTCTAATGTTTGAGCTATAGGAATCTCAAAATTCCTGTGATGTGATCTGAGGTTTGAATCGTACATATATGAGGAAATGGAGTAGTGGCGTCTAGTAATTCAAGCTCAAGGCTGGTAACCAGATGGTTGCTGGTTAATTCACAAGAAGGAATGGTCCATGAGCCAACAGAGCAAAACTTAAGGTTGAACAAGCTGAAACTATGCCTGTTCTGTTTTACATCCACCCATTTGGCAGATGCTTGACCCAAGACCTTGGCAGAGCCAGCACCGTGCACTTCCATTTGCACTACAGTGATACCAGTTCAACTTACAGTAGAAAGTAATGAATACTTTTTTCTAATGGGACGGTTCTATGCTTAGGATTTCAAGCACCATTTTGGAATTTCAACATCTCAACGTCATATTTTATTGTTCTAGTTACCCTCCTAGTTCTCCTAGGCTTGCGTACCTTTGGCAGCCCAGGCCCTCAGTGGGCTGTTGTCATCAATCACATGGTAGAAAGTGAGGGGCAAGATGAGGAAGGGGCTGTCACTGGATGTGTCCACTTGGAAGGCTACATTCCTCTGTTCCAGACGCACTGTCTCACCCTCTTTAGTCTGTGAAGTCTGCAGCAGCTTACCTGTTACCTGAAGAATCCCAGGAATTGGACATATGAGTTGCACATACGCTACATTGGAAATTAAAATAAAATATTTCATCATATGTGTTTACCTGGCAGCCCAAAAGGAGACTCTTACGCATGTTAGCGATACGGATCATAAGACAAGGTCGGCCCTCATGATTGGCGACCACAGCATGTTGACTGAACTTCACCGTCTCACCACGTTTTTTCGGCCGTGCTACCTACATACACCAGATGAAAATGTACATAACACCGTATTAGATATGAGAGAACTGTACATGTCATAAAAAAATATATTTTTAAACCAATATTGTTCCAGTTCAATCCAGTTCCAGTATGGCTGCACGATTAATCACAATACAACTGAAATCCCAATATGGCTTTTTTGAGTGAAGCTCAGCACTGTGTTCATTTAGACGTGGGCAGCTCATGATAGATCATCCAGTGTTTTCAGTGTCTCGGATCGACTTGGTTCACAGCAAATGCTGCTCCGCATAAAATTCATCTCTGTATTTGCTGTGAGTTTGGTCCACTTGAAATGCATTTGGGAACTCAACATTTGCCAGCCTTCTTCCCACACTTGTAATGAGAAACGCTACTAAACTGGCTGATGTCAACAAAATAAGAGCTTAAGGGTCTCCTTGAGATTTTCTGCCCAAATGAAAGCTCGATTGTTTAACATTTCAAAATTGAAGATATAAGACAAACAGAAATATTTGTATTGTAATTGTACAGTTTATAAAATTTTCTTAATAATGTGATCAGATTTTTTATTCCCAAATCCTGCACCCCTAAATTCCAGTGCTCCTACGTACATTTGTGATGTACTTAGAAACCTAAGCAACTTTTCAGACAAGTTTTCTATTGTACCTTGGCAAGGAAGGTTCCAGTGATGAAGATCTCCATCACCATGGTGATGACAAGTTGGACAATAAGCAGAATGATAGCAAGAGGACATTCCTCAGTGATGCAGCGAAAGCCATAACCAATCGTAGTTTGTGATTCCAGGGAGAAAAGGAACGCTCCCGTCAGGGTTTGGACCTGCATCACACACGGCGTGTGGTTGGACGGAGGGTCAAACTCTGGTGAGAAAGGACAAGAACCAAAGAGATGAAAATTACAGGGTTGCAATATAATAATAATATTTGGGTAAATAAACATGAAGGTCCTATTGAAGAACATCTTCTTTCCTCCTCACCTAGCAAATCTCCATGCACAAGTGCCACCAAGTACCACAGCACTCCAAAAACAAACCAGGTGCCAGCGAAGGTGGCAGAAAACAGAAAAAGCTTGTAACGCCACTGCATGTCCAGAAAGGTCGTCCACAGGTCACGCAGGTAAAGCGTCCCTCGACCGCTGATGTGTTCGATGCGTACATTGCTCCGCCCATCTTTAGATAGTACCCGTCGACGGCGTCTCAATGCCGCAGGTCCGTTTTCTGTCGAAGCCCCACCTCCTCCACCTAGGAGTGGCTTTAGAACATCTGTCTGTGTCTGGGAGTGGCAGACCTTCTGTGGGGAGGAGCTACGGGAAGAAGGGGGCGTGGCTGAGGTCATAGCTAGAAGGGAAGAGAGAGATGGTTTAATATCATTAGTCTAATTTCTTCTAACTTCACGCAGACCTGAGCTCCAGGGTTGCAAGAAGATTGGCTACCCCTGGTTTAAAATGTGCATGTTCACTATTCATGGTAAATTTAAAAAAAAAATAATAATAAAAAGTTGTTATTTTTAGCACAGATCATTTATGTCTTGTGTATAAAACTCTGCAAATTATCTCCGCTAATTTATGCTATTTCTGCGGTTAGATCTGAACTTCAACCAGAGATTTAGAACTAAGAGCTTCATAAATCATTCATGCATTAAAACTCATCATGATGTAGTGGTTTGTGTTCAACATGCAAACAAAACCAGTTTCTAAAATGCACAGGTGGCAAGGCTTTCTTCATTCAAAACTCTAATTAAAGACTGCTAAAGCTTTAAGCACACAAGGCTGATTCTTTCATGAAAAAGAGACAGTCTGTAATTAGGTTAACGTTCAATTATGACCAAACACTGAGATGATCAGACAATGATCAACAGCTAATACAGCCCCACATAAAAGTGACTTTCTCACAATTAGAGTTCAATGCCATGAATTTTACATTTTACAGTATCTTGGTGAAGCATAAAATAAATCACTGTTTCTTTTGTAAGTGATTCACCATGTAAAGCAGTTTACAGAAACTTCCTAGCACAATACCATTACAAATTGTAAATTACAATTAAAGTCTAAGGCAGGTTGAATTTTTTTAAATGTAGTACTGTAATAACAACAAACTTTGGGGGTAAAATGTTACCCGAACTTATCTTTGTTTGAGTGTTAAGTTTTTGCTCTGACACTGAACTATGATGTTGTTATCTGTCAGTTTAAGTTTTCACATTGCCATTTATATTTTTCTCACAATTCCACTTATTTCCCTCGGTTTTTTTTTCTGGCCAGCAGTGGATGTTATCAGATGGGACTCATACATGGCACAGTTTAGGTTACAGAAACTACTAGTATCTTGTTACTCTGACATAAAAAGAAGTTCTTCTTAATGAAATAACCAATCCAGCAGTTAGGCTTCTGTGTGAGAAACCTGTCACCTTATCGCCGTCTGTAAAATCTAGGTCGTCTCGTAGCATTTTAGAAGAAATAGCACATGGGAATGGAGAGGGCTCTATCTCTATCTAAGCTCTATCTGAAAGACGTGCATCGTCCAAGTAAAGAGAGCCACATTAGGGACACATTAGGGTTCTCAGCAGTATCTAAAAACGACTTTTCTAAAAGCTGAAATGGGCAAAGTAGCTTCCACTGCGATCTTTATCGCAGACACGTGAGCGCATCCTTCTCTCCTGAGGTTTGTGTGTGCCAGGAAGGGGTACAGTGCCGGGTTTGGGGGCGACCCTGGTGGTCCGTAACTGTTTTTGACTCTACATTCAGGCCCTCCAGCTGCCCAAGCACATTAAATGCCCCTCATTCACACAGTGGAAGCAGCTGCCCTTTCTCATTTAAAGGCTAGTCGTCAACACTGACCAACTCACATGCCGTGCTCGGTTGGCCCGGGTGAGCAGTGAAAAGGGTGACTTATTCACCATCCAAAAACACAAAACCGCAGGAAGGAATCAGAGATGAAAAGAACACCACAATGTTTTCCATATTCCCTGCATTCCTCTCTTACTTTGAGAATGACGTTTCTTAAACCTTCACCTTTATAAACTTTGTTTCATAGATGCTGCTTGGGCAGTTTTTCAATCACTGGCTCAGTCACTTCTCCTGCGCTTTTGCTCAAACTTTTTGTGTATGCAAATCACACATTATCTAGAAAAAGTACAGAGATCATGCTCCAAGAATGGACGATTGTTAATCCCAAATGGTCCTGGAATAAAAGACAAGACGAACCATCATAGATGAACCATTTTAAGCTTCACAGACATTCACAAAAGAAACACTTTCTATTTTTCTAACTTTTTTTAAATACATCTACAGTGGCCCCAAAAGTATTTGGACACTTAAAGTCCCCATGAAATCAAAATAAAATCTGAAATGAAATCTAAAGTTTTTTGGGTGTTAGTATCAATATGTTAGTCTTAAGTTTATCTATAAGGCATTGTGCTCCAAAACAGTGACAAAATTCGCATTTAGAAGATATAAGCATTCAAAGCTTGCAGTTCGTCACTTCCGCCAAACGGCTCAACGATTTTTTTGACGTCACATCGTACTTCAGCTTCTCATCAAACTGGGGGCGGGACTCCCGCCCCCTCACTAAAAATAGTCACTTGTCCCCAGAATTAGTATTTTCTGTACAGTGAATGGCACGTAGTGCACTATATAGGGGACAGGAACGATTCAAACAGTGTAAATATGCTTTCCATTGAGGAAAAACAGAAGTCTTGTTTCGCGCTGTGTCAGGCTAACCACCGCACCGCACACACACTCTGCTCCGGTCCAGAGACACGATAGCACGGAGCGGATCACATGCGCGAGTCGGCGCAGACCACAAAATGTATCGGAGCTATTTGAATTCTACACAGAATGCTATATTTTATAGCAATATGGATGAGATTGTGGCTGGCATACCCTGTCAAATGTGGCTTTACGGAGTTCAACGGATCTAGCCCAAGTTGTGATATAAATGAACGCTATTGGCTATTTTAACAAAGGGGCGGGGCTGCTTGATATGTCCCGCCCTGTCTTCCTGTTTCAGTTAAAATGATGTCAACTCATAGAGTAACGCTGCATTTTTCTAAGCATTTCAGGGGACCTTTAAATAATTCTTTAAAATGTCTGAATGTCATTACATCAGATAACAAAATAGCAATTGTCAATTATTTTCAAGAAAGACTACATAAACACAATTTTTAAGCAAAACATCTGGACATTTTCTTTCTTCAGTGGAACACAAAAAGAGAAATTTTGAAATTTTGAACAAACATTTTGACCCCATTGACTTCCATTGTTGGGCCAGCCAATAATATAAAATTACATAAAAATCTTCTCAATATCTCTTTTTGTGTTCAGCAGAAGAAAGTCAGTCATACAGTTTTGGAACGACATAGTTGTGGAAGTTGCAGGAAATAATGAGTTTTCATTTTGGGGCGAACTGTCCTCTCCATTTACAAGGTTCCATTGACAAAACAATAGATAGAAATAGAAAATGAAGAGTATTATGTAACTTTGTTTGTGGTTAGTGAATCATACTGCTAGTTAATGTGATTCTCTACTGTACTGTGACTCCTCTGTGTGAACTTGAGGACAACTGACTTCATGCATCCACTAAAAATCACCAAGTGCTAGCAGCTGAGTTCCCAAAGAAAGTGAGACAAAAATAAGAAAATGTTTCTCCTAAGAAAAAAAAGATGCCTATCTCACGTCTCATAGACCATCTCAACAGTGACTCAACTGTGCTCGATTCGCCAAAAAGTCAAGTCTGTAATTAAACAAAATCTCAACATGATTCAAACACTGTTTTTTGTTTCTCATGCATATGTCCCTATATTCTCGCCCAGCTCTTTGTACCCGTGTACATATATTACTAGTTTATATAGCAAATCTTAACTGCTTGACTGCTTTAATCATTGATCAAATGTTGCTTGATTGCTTGAAACTCTAATATCTTGCTAAATTTGACTATAACACAATATATTAAAGTGGTCATATGATGCGATTTCAACTTTTTCTTTCTCTTTGGAGTGTTACAAGCTCTTGGTGCATGAAGAAGATCTGTAAAGTTGCAAAGATTGAAGTCTCAAATCCAAAGAGATATTTTTATAAAAGTTAAGAGTCAGCCACACCTACCTAAAACGCCTCCTTCTAACACGCCCCCACATGTCTACATCACTATGTGGGAAGATTTGCATAACGTCGCACAAATGTTCACGCAAAGAAAGACGGCGTAACTTTTAGTCTCACTGTAGTTTTTGTTGACGCTGCAGCCATGTCGTGAAGACGCTGGTGTGCTTCGTTTGTGAAAGCGAAACTACTTTGTCTGACCTTCCAAAAGAGGACGATATCCACTACGTCATGCCTGGAGCTGATCCGTGCTAGTCACTGAGGGAATACATCAACTTTCACCGTGGACAAAGCGGAGTCTAGCCCGGGTTCGTCATATGTGGTTGCCGCTCATTCGTCGCATTTGCCGGGTGCGCCGTTCTCGACTCCGCCGTCTCAGCTCACTCTATCCCGGCCTCAGAACACGCTAAGCCGGGGCTTCCCCTCACGCTAAGCCACTGTGTTTTTCGTTGTGAAAGCGTAACTACTTTGTTTGGTCTTCCAAAAAGGACACGACTACAAATCAGTTGTATTTACAACACTATTCCAGAAAACTTCAACCCAAATGTTCATTTGTGTGCAGCACATTTTATGGAGTACTGTTTACTGATCCTGGTAGAGTAGACGTTCGACTAAATGCCGGCAGTTCTACTCACGTAAGTACTTTTATTTAAAGAATTTGCCACTGATGATCAAACGCGAGTTTTTGGGCAGTAGAGTAGCACTTGTTATTTCTCCGATCACAAATGCAGACATGGTTTTATGTTTACGCGGCACAATGCGATGCAATGCAACGCGTTAAAAGACAGTATATGTCATTATAATCAGTAATTATTTCCCCACTGGATGCAGCAAATGCCTCTTTGTAATGGGTTTTAATGTTTTTGTCTCAACGCTCCGGCCGGACAGGACATCACTGTATGGCAAGGGGCGTAACATTTCCGTCTAACGCTTGAGGTATTCGGCCAATCACAACGCACTGGATAGCTGGCCAATCACAGCACACCTCGCTTTTCAGACCGATGAGCTTTGTAAAAATCGACTTGTTAAAAAAAGGCGGGGCATAGAGGAGAAACAGTAATGTACAGTATGTGGATAAAAATTTGTTTTTTTTACTTTAAACCGCATAAACACATTTCATTACACCAAATACACAAAAATAATGTTCTTTTTAGCAGCATCATATGACCCCTTTAAGGTATTATAAACATTAACATCATGATTTTCTGTAAAGCTGCTTTGAAACAATATGCATTGTGAAATTATTTGACTTGTTAAATTCTTACAGGATCCATGATCTGAGGTGCTATTCGTGTTAATTTAATTGCTCTATAATCTTACTGGATATCAAGCAATTGACTCATTTGTAAATCTGAGGGCAAACAGCTAAGACCAAGTTGATACGTAAACAAAGACATAACTAAGAACCAATATCTTAGCTATACGTTACACAAGGAATCACTTTCGAGGGTGACTCTATTCATTCACACTGCTCAATCTCACCCTCTTCTCTTCCTCTCTTCATTCTTGTTTAAATGTCTAGTGGTAGTTTAGTCTCACTCAGCCTTCCACACCAAATGAGATGAATAAATGAAATGAATGAGTACCAGGGAGATGTGATAAGCTCTCCCCTCTCTGACCTCACTCTCTCTCTGGACTCACACTGAGAGAATGAATAGGTATCTGTCTGGATCTCTGTGCTCTGAATACTAACGCCGGCCGAGAGGGAGAAGGCGGTTCCTCGCCGAGGCACGTGTTATAAGCAGAGTGTACACACAGCTGACCTCTGAACTCTGGCGAGTACACGCCCACTGATACAGTGCATACAGTAGACGTTACCGCTGACACGCACTTGACTCAATGTATGTTTCTCATGCTCTCAAGCTGGAAATGCATGAAATTAGTTCTGTAGACAAATATGCATTGTGCCTACGCGTAAATATATTGAATGCAAACTAATTCAATACTACTGACTGAGAGGGAAAATTGTCATCATTTCCATATTTCAGTGTGTTGTTTTATGACTTTATTATTATTCTGCAATGTGGAAAACAGTCATAAAGAATAAGGAGGTGCATCCAAACGTTTGACTCATATTTTACTGATGCACGCTGACATTAGTTCACAGAGAGCGGCAAAAACGAAGCCATGTTGCTTCACTGTGAGAGTTTACAAACTGTCTTCGTCTTTTACCTCACTCTTCCTCTCACTTTCTGTCCTCACTCGATGTCTTTCTTTCTCACTCACTGTCCTGTATACACAAGAATCCTTTTGTTTAGAGACGAGATGAAAGCCACCATTGAAAAATACAACACTGCATGTGTGTGAGAGAGAGAGAGAGAGTAAGTGAGACACAGAGAGAGTGAGAAAGGAAGGAATGACATCCAGAGATGGACAGAAATCAGGCCGATATTAAAACTCTCATCAGTATTCTGTGGATGTGCAAACTTTTACTTTCCTCTATTCACCAGATCCAGTGCAATCCTCTCAGTCGCAGTCGAACGTATACTTGACTTTTCTATTTTAAAGTTGTCTGGAAATCACTCTGCGAACCAATTGACTCACTTAACAGATCAACATGTGCACGGTTATCTGATCTAGGCAGATCGGTTATTTCATTGGCTAGCTTGGTTTAAATCTCCAAAATAAGCATTTTGAAATGAATGAGGGGGAAAAAAAGCAAAGGAAAAGTCCAAAAAGGAAACCCAAAGACTTTGCCAGGTCTGTCGTCTGCCAGAAAGAGCAATGGGGAGCATATCAGATCAGTTGAAAGGAACAAAAAAAGTAAAGAATACCCACGCGATGCTGTGTTTCAGTCACAGTCTATGAAATTATTTTGATAGCAGCGGATAATGCCTCCTCTTTTATATCTCTGCATCAGTAAATATTATTTCTCTACAGCTTAATAAAGTGAACTGTAACTGTAAATTTAATTTGAAAGCTTTGCACACTTAAAGTTCTAATTATAAATCACACTGCTACTATAATAAATGATCATGATATTTACAAGGTAACATTTCATTGCAGACAAATGCATCCTTCAAGACCAAAACCAATACTGGCAAACAACAACAAAAAACATATTCTGCAGGTTCAGCTTTACTGTCAAACTGTTTTTATTAAATAATCTGTTTTTCCTTTTTTCGATTTTTATTTTGCATAATGTTAAACATACTGAAACTCGATAGAGAATGATGCAAACTAACAAAACTGAAGCAATCTAATATTTACAAACAGTTTAAAGTGCACATTATTAATTCATTTAAGCTAATTAAATGACAAATTAAACAGGACATTTGAGCAATCAATCAGGCTACACATCTGAAAAACAAATTTGCACTATAGTGATTATTTCCTGTGTACTAATGTTTAACAATGATATGTGTTTTTACATCTTAGAGATGCACCTGTTTGTTTGTGCGCTGATTTATTTACTGTCTCGCCTTGCAAGGATCCTCATATTGGACTTATTTAAGGATGAGACATGTGGATTCAAAACCGCGCAGAGGTAGCATAAATTATGCTTATGGTTTAGTTTCATCATAAAGCTCCATCATCTTAAATGAACACAATCTCAGCACATCCTCCAGGCCTCACGGTTGACTTCAGCAAGGATGTTACAGGTTTACTTCAGCACTTACCTTTTTAATGAGGACTTGAACGCAGAGCTCTCTCTCTCTTTGTGATTCACAACAGCCACTGCAGTTTTCCGATTTCAGAAAGCATCAGAAGATAATCTGAGGCGAAAGTTGTGAAAGCCTTCAGAACGGAGAGTAGCGCGTTCCTGGCGACTTTAAGTCAACCTCGTCCGCGCCAGCAGAGTGACAAGGTCTCATAATGTTTATCATTCAAATAAACACATTTGAAACAGCTAGTACAATTAAAAAAAAAAAAAAAAAAAACATATACACCTAAATATTTATGCAAATATACAAAATCGGTCAAAATCGGTATATATATCGGCTCGATACTATAGCAATAAATTAGTATAAGTTAGTCAGTCAGTGCCGGTCCCGGTCGAATTTACCGATTTATTATGTAATGCCCTCCTCTGTCTATCTCCCTCTCTCTCTCTCTCTCTATCCTCCTCTCCCTCTTCTGTCTCTGCTCTAGTCTTAAGTGGAGCTCCTCAATAAGTTGTGTTAGCAGCACTATTTGAAAACGTTCTCCTCTCGTCTCAGTCCTGCCTTTCATTGTTGATGGAAATACGTACTTCAGCGCCTCAGCACTGTTTAATTCATTAATTCAGCGGCCCCTCCGCTCCTCCTCCCGCCCCCCGTCTGTAAAAAGAGCCCTTGTTGAGCTCCTCCGCTCTTCAGCCTTTGTAGCTAAACTTTTCTGCTTGATTTAAATATGTCGAAATGAAGAGACTGTATGTTGCTGTATGTGTTCGGAGGACACACAGGCTACATTATGTATAAATAGACCTCGGATGTAGCTCTGTGGCGATTTTCCCTCTTTCTTTATCCGAGCGGAATTTGTGACATGACTTTGAAGTCGATCCATCTTGAATAACTGCGCAGAAATCAGGCGCAAAACCTTTGAAAAGAAGGAAATTACCGTAATTATGATAACTATTCGTATTATTTAACATTGATATATATTACTAAAAAAAGCAAAATAGCCTAAATAGTATTTTTTTTTAAACTACAAATGATAGCACACGTACATAACGGAGATGTCTATTTGACGTCTGCATTACATCTGCAAGACGTGTTTTTTTAGAGCTTTTTCTCATCATTCCTATCAGATGTCAAATAGACGTTTAGAAGATCTCTTTAAGATGTTTAGAATGCATGTAAAACTGACATCTTATAGATGTCTATCAGATGTTTGTACACAGCAGATGCTTTCCCGATGAAGCGACCTTTAACAGACATCTTGCAGACGTATGTGTGCGATCTACACTCTAAAAAATGCTGGGTTAAATACAACCCAGTGTTGGGTAAAATAGGGACAAACCCAGCATTTTTTAGAGTGTGGGAGAGATTAATAATTTAGTTTAAGCATAATGTGGAGATGGATTTTTTTTATCGTTTTTTTCAAAGAAATACCTTTTATATCCTGGGGTTAGATGTCATATTACGTTTTTTCCGCCAATAAAGCGAGGCGAATAGAATAAAAAATGTAAAAATAAATAAAGATATTTTTATATGTTTTAATTTACTGTTGCGTTAGCAGAATACTTGAATAGATTGTAGGCTATGATTGTTCCTCTCAGCTTTTCATTCGCACAAACATAAATATGGCATCTCGCGGTTGATTTTGACTTTTTTGGCAGTAGGCGTATAGGTGCAATAGGCGAGTTTGTCATAATTTGTCTTTTTAACTTAACAATAACAAAGGCAAAAGATATCCTACATCAGAAGGTTCTGTCCCACACAAGCTCATGTTGCGTTTTAATTTCTTCGCTTGTTCACAGTGGTCGGTGTCTGACTTCTAAATTCTCAGGCTGAATTAGCAAGCGGCTGTCATACAAAACTAATGAAATGTAATTATTTACACTCTAAAGCCTATTTCTGAAGGCTGGACAATGCAAATCCGAAGATAAATTCCCCGGAGCAGACACATAAATACACTCCTGTTTGTGCCGCGAGACATTTGCGCAACGCTTTTTCACACGCGCATTAATCTTGAGTTCCCGCCAACTGCCAAAGCGCGCAATTTTATTAAGCGGGAAAAAGTCATGGTTGGGGAAGCTTTTAATTGTTTTGAGAATTAAATCTATGAATATAATACTACATAACTTAAATATGGCATCTACCCTGGCTAAACTGGAAAACAAATAAATAATAGGCCTAGCTACAAAAAAATCCTTTGATAAATAAAGTAAGGAAATCTGTCACTCAGTGATGTAAGATGCAAATGAGAGGATGTTGACACACAAGAGAAGAAAGGATGGATGGAAGAGAACAGGATGAGGCACAAAAAAGGAAACAGAGGTGATGTAAGTCGGTCAGGACTCTTTTTGGCTGGACAGCTTTGTCGGAAGAGACGTTTTCTTCTGTTCCTTCTCTTTATTGACCCTTTTCTCTGGCATTACACTTCACTTGTTTACTGAGCACATGATTCACTTGCTTTTTCCCACTTAACTTCCGTCCCCCTCTCTCTGTTTCTCTATCAAGTGTCCCCTTCTGAGCAGTTGATGTTCAGTATCACATCCTTTCTGTCAGTTCAGTCTAACAACATATTTGAATAGGCTATACCTCGTAAGCTGAACATTAAAGTGAGTAGTCCAAACCATGAACACACACACATTGAGCAGAGACTTTCATTCAGGATTTTTTTTTAAAGAAAAAGAGGAAACCATTTCCACTATGTCTGGGATAGCGATGCCCATTTTCTGTCCAAGGGAGCCGCTCGGTGAAGTTTTATGCCTTCCCAGTGAGGAAAGTTTTCTTTGGACAATCAGCGAGAGAAGTTTTATTAGGGTAATCAGTGTTGGCCATCAGCTGGCCTCATGGTTCAGCCAAGGGATTCTCCATCGTGTTCTTCCATTCCTGCAATCAGATGCATGGTCTCTTAGGAACACTTAGCTCTTGGGCCCTCCTGTGGCTATTATAGAAACCATTCCAACAAGTAGGTTTCCCCTTTCTTTAATTTTGAAACAAATACTTTATTCAGTGGTTGGTGATATTTTGTCATGCATTCGGTCTTGTTCTGACATTAGAGTAGTTGACAACTTGGCTTTAATGCTTTTGGGAAGTACACATGTAATGTGGCGTGACATCTAAAGCTGTTTTAAACAGCATTTTGCTAATGTTTGTATAACTCTGCATGCATTTTATGACTTGAAAATGGTGGCAAATGTGAAGAGAAATTAACAATAGCCGCACCGAGAGTATTCAGTTCTCTTAAAATGTGGTAACATTGTACTGAAACTGGTGTGATAGGAATTACTTTCCTAAACCAGTTTTTCCACAACTCCTTCGCTCTGCCTTATTAAAAGATCAGCACACGTCGAATCTAGGAATGAATCCATCCAGTGAGGAGTGCGGCACGCGGCAAAATTGATCTCCACAAATGTGACAGAAATGGACAGTATGCAAGTTTGCATAGCACCAAAAATACTGAAATACTAGATTTTTGCAACTCCTTATGTATACAGTCTCTACTGCACATTTTCAGTATGACTTGAGTACAGAACACTGCATCAGTACTGATCCAAATGTTTTCTATGGGTTAAAGATCTGGACTGCAGGCTGGCCATGTCAGTACCCGGATCCTTCTTCTACGCGTAGCCATGATGTTGAAATTGATGCAGTATGTGGTCTGGCATGGTCATGTTGGAAAATGCAAGGTCTTCCCTGAAAAGAGACGGACATTGGATGGAGTTTGTTATTATTTAATAGGAGTTTTCGGAGCATCTGTTGTTCTAGAACTTGGATATACCTTTCAACATTGATGGTGCCTTTCCAGAGGTGTAAGCTGCCCATGCCACACGCACTCGTGCAACCCCATACCATCAGAGATGCAGGCTTCTGAACTGATCGCTGATAACAACTTGGGTTGTCCTTGTCTTCTTTACGTCTCGGCGCGGCGGGCGTCCGAGGTTTCCAAAGAGAACTATGGTACAAAGTGTTGATCGTCGACCCTACAGATACAGTTTTCACTTTGCAACAGGTCCATTTTAAATGAGCATTGGCCCAGAGAAAACGCTTGCGCTTCTGGATCATGTTTAGATATGGTTTCTTTTTTGACCTATAGAGTTTTAGGTCGAATGGCGAATGGCACGGTGGATTGTGTTCATTGACAATGTTTTCTGGAAGTATTCCTGTGCCCATGTTGTGATTTCCATTACAGTTAGCATTCCTGTATGTGATGCAGTGCAGTCTAAGGGCCCGAAGATCACGTGCATCCAGTATTGTTTTCCGGCCTTGACCCTTACGCACCGAGATTGTTCCAGATTCTCTGAATCTTAGGATGATATTATGCACTGTAGATGATGATATACTTCAAACACTTGGCAGAATTTTTTCTCTGAGAAATCCGTTCGTATGCTACCAGCTCTGTTTTCGAACAAGCACGCAGCATTGCGGGAATTGTGCGTGGATCCTCTTGCCCATTTGACGTTATGGCGACACTGCCACTGATAGAGCATCTTGTTAATACCCAATCATGTTGCCAATTTGAACCTAATTACCAGTTGCAGAAATTGGTCACTCCTAGCTGTTTCCTTATTGTAGATTCTAAACTTTCCCCGGCCTATTACTGCTACCGTCCCAACTTTGGTTAAGGTGTAGTTGGCTCTCATGACACCAAAAGGAGCCAATATTTGGATGAGCCTTCGGAATGTCTCACTTTCAACATTTGTGTTATCTAATCTTCTATGGGAATAAAATTAAAGTTTTATGAGATTTGTAACTTTATTCCCTTCCTTTTTCCTCGTACAGATTGTCCAACTTTTGGCGATGGTGGGGTTGTCTATAATCTATATATATATATATATATAATTATCTATGTTATAATCCCCCCACAAGTTACACGCTTTTCCCGCCATTGGGGGGACCTCTCCCTCCATCCATACATGAGCCCTAGCCACTTAATTCCCACTAATCAATGATGATGCTTTGCTGACCCACTCCCTTGCCACCATCGTGCGATTGCCATGTGATATTGCATCTCCGGGAGTTTTGTGCCTCTTTTCACCTTCACCTTGGTAAGGGTTTGACCAGTTTCGACCCAGACATGAACTGGCGTGTCCGCCGACCTGTCGCCACCGTTTTACCTGAGGGGTGGCGTCCACGGGTTGGAACACATTACCGGTGCAACATGCGCATCCGCAACGCCTTGGATAGAAGAGAATATATTCAGTCAACGAAATGACTTCAATTTCTTGCTTTCTCTGCCACTGCACTCTTCAGAAACGTTTCTTTTTGTCCAGTGGACGCAGAGTACGTCCTATCGGTTGGCACAACCATGTAAGATGAGTAAATACCACTTGTTTTATTGAGATTTCTCCCTGTGAGCATATCCAATCAGCTGAAAACGCTTTATGTTGTGATTTGAAGAGAGAGTTATTGCTGTACTTATCTTCACATCAAATTCACTGTGATATTCCACGTTGCCTGGCAAGCGACCTGATCCTGAGTTAAGAGTTCTCCGCCCTGCAAAATCTTGATTTTACAGGACTCTTGTTTGTTGTGCCCTGATTACATGTTATCGGTCGCCAAACATGACTTTGAGAATCTAATCAGCGTCTGTTCTTCTTAGACATCCAAAACCAAGGTAACGATTCTTACTCCAGTCGTCTTTATCAGCACATTCACAGCTGACATCAGATAGTTGTATGTTATATATACATTTCAGATATTAATACTGCAATATTTTTTCTGTAAAGCAGCTTTGAGGCAATGTACATTTTGTAAATGTAAAGTGCTGTACAAATAAAACTGTCCGGACTTGATTTCCTAAAGATCCCATGTTTACTGTCGGACAGCATCACATACATTCGGTCTGTCTGTTTAGGTTTGTTCTGCAGTAGTCATCTAATTATATATGATCAAAGAGAATTCACGATTTATAATCTCTTCCTGAAGGCCTGTTACTTAAACAACTCACAGGAAATGGCAGCATGCTGATTTCTCTGCTGTTGTTTCTTCATAAACATATCAAAATAACAGATAATAGAGGTATGTGTTTTGTGTGTAGCTGAATTTCAGGATCTTTTTTTTTTTTTACTCGTGATGCCTTCTCTTTCTGTCTCTCACGTGCAGGACATGGACAGGTTTGCTTTTGCATTTGAACTCGTTTGACATAACACGAAACATAGCCCGTCTTATTTTCAGTTTTAGGAGGAGCACGTTACTTACAACAATAAAGGCCTTCAAGACCAAAGTGAATGTCGCAGGTTTCACGCATGACACTGCAGTGAGATTCTCCAGATACGTTCTCACATAACTGACTCTGTTCAACAAAGATCTAATTTATGTCTGAGAGAAAAGCAAGAGCATGAACAATCCCTGACATCAAGAACCATGACCAAAGTCAACGGCCCCATCAGTGTTGACAAAGTGAGAAAGCTCAGTGTTCTAAATTTACAAATGGAGAAATTTTGCAATGTTTGCATGTCAAAGCTGCTGTTTTCCATACAATGAAAGCAGAGGACCAGTGCAATTCAGCATCAACAATGTCAAACCCGGCGTGATACATCTTCATTGAATGGCGGTAAAAACACTTGCAAACATAACTTGTGAATTGTCATACGAACACGCACCCCAGTTGCTTGCGATGACAAAACAAGTGCATGGCAGCGTGGAACACCCCCTATCTCATGCTTAGGCAAAGTAATTCTTTAATAGCCAGAGAATGGGCCCTTTAAATAACCACTGGGATATTTGTCTTTGAGTGTTTTCATTACAGCAATCCCTTAGTATACAATGACTTGCAAAAAGCATGAAGCGTTGTGCAATCTTAATCGAAGAAAACAGTCTGTTCATGAGGGAGGGACGTACAGGACACTCACTTTTATTCTCAATACGACAGTAAACACCACCGTCATCGCACCACCCCCTGTACATGCCAATCATCACAGTTCCTTCATGTCATGTATCTATTATGTGTTGACCGACCTGTACAGGGCCATGGCCTAAATATTTGGTAAAATAACGTAAGAGCCCTCTGTACATGACAATATGTCTGGGACTTTTATCTGACTTCCTCATTTGGAATTCAACAACACTTTAATGACGCCTGTATGCTTGCGATTGGGTGAGTTTCATAATGGGTTTGTTGTGACATGTTAAAACGGTAAATTCCAGCAAGTCTCTGTTATTGACAAAGTCTTACAGTGATGGAAAGTGATGTTTTATGGTGGACACAAAAGAATGCCGTCTCAATAAAACTTATCATGGCTTATCACCCATTTCCTGTCTTATTACTGTCTCTTTTCATCATGCGATTGATAAGAGAGAGTTTACATAAAGACAGACTGATGGCATGTTCTATGAAGGGAAGGTTGGCGCAGTGTCCACATTCTGATATAAGGTGACAGTCGAGACGACTTGGTGATGATTTTTTCATAACACTGATGAAGCACAATGAGCTCATGTTGAAAACCTGACTGGCTTTACTATAAAGAGTTGATAGTGGCTTGATGTCTGCTTGTTCATTCCCACCCTTCCTCTTACATCACTGTCCAAAATTTCCTCATATGTTTCTCAATGTTCGTCTTCTTTGAAAGGTGTTGAAAACCTCATGGCTTTTTCACTTCGAATATTCTGTATTAAATTAGTAAAAAGAAGCAGTTCAAGATTGACTTTTGGACCCGTCTGTATATTTACTAAAGCTCTGTGTTTGCTGCGCAGGAAGTTTAATGAAAGGCTGTGAGAGAAAAACCGAGCTAAAGTCTACGTTTGCTTTGGTCCGAGTCCAAATATGTTTGGCAGTGAATTTCTACAGTTACATTGACCCACTCATTTATTATGTAACATTATAGCCCAACGTCAACGTTTCTCAGTCCTACTAGAAGATTCTTTCTGGGTTGGCCTTTTTCACGCAGATCACACAAAAACACCTCAATGCTTGTCAGTTCAGAAGACAACAAATTAAGAGTCTTGGCCCATTTGGTACAGCACTGTTTTAGTTCCTAACTTTGACTACACTTGATTCTGCCATTAAGAGCCGCTCTTTATTATAAGCATTTCGAAGCAGGACAAACGTTTCTGCAGATTCTCAGAGTCAGTCTGTAGATAATAACCAGACTGGAAAATTCTAGATCTGCTAGATTTTGCTCGTGACTTGTCTCAGCTGAGCTCGTGGTCTTCTTAATCAATAAATAATAAGGACTAAATAAAAGGACTTATGCGTGCATTAGCCAAACCACATATTCTTGTCTACTCTGGTTCAAAGACATCAAGCTGAACCCGTTAAAACTCACAAGCATTTCACACGTTTCGCACAAACTCTCAATCAGTATGAACAATGGGGTCACTATGTATGATGACGACACGCATGCTCGCAATTCCTGCGCTGACTGGGACATGTGACTTGCACGCACACCCTTGATCTGAAGTGAATATACTTTGCAATTATCAGGCATGGACAACAGTATTACCAGATGTTTATGCATACAGTTTGTTGCGTAAAGATTCGTGCGTTCATTCAAGACCCATGCTGATTATAAGCAGCTCCTTCGATCTAAAAGTAAAACCCCTCAGTTGAAAGGAAGCTGATTTATTTTCAAGTGCTCGGGCACTGTTCAGATGGAGGATTTCAGGTACGGTTTAACTGATTCGAATCATAAAGATGAGAAATTCTAAGGACGTCCCGACCTTGTTCTGCAGGACTTGTTGCATAATGAACATGGCAGCAGGACGGCTTTGGGAACATTTGTATTGATTCCTACAAGGCTGTAACCTCTGAGGAAAAGGCTAAATTGTTTTGTGGCATCATGAGCCGAACGGTCAAGCCATTGGTCAGGATACAGGCGTGTCAGCTTGTTCAAAGAAAAACCGTGTCGTCAATACAGGTCGAGCTCAGCACAGCCATTTCTCTTGTTCAACTATGATTTTTGGGTTGATTATAAACAGTCACAACAGTGACTGAGGCAAAAACAAGGCCCCCTATCATTATAGGTGAGGCTTTAAATACTATGCTTATCTGTTTGTCATTTACCTTGAACTACTCGGCGGATCACAACAGGATATATGACACAAAAAGCAGTTTCAGAGAATTATGATGTTATGAATTGCGATGATGCCGGGCTTTAGGTGCCATTGAGTAATTTAATGGGCTGATGTAGGAACTGTGCTGAGTACGAAAGGACTGATTTTTTTTACTTTCTTAGGCATTTCTGCAATGTTGACTCATGCAGGAACAGCCAGAGCAAAGCGGGACAAAACATGTTCTCGTATGTGTTCAAAACTCAACAAAATAGGTTTTACATACTTAATGATTTTAAACACACGCCCTAAAATTCAATCATCATAGTATTAGGCATCATACGCCTCCGTTTGTTGATACAAAGCCACAGAAGAAAAGGCAGCTGAGGCTATCTGTGGTAAAGTTCGTGATTTCTTTATCTGAATCGTTGTGGATTAGTTTGAACAAGCCAAACACACATGGACCCGCATCACAGTGTTTATATTTGGATGACTCTTAGTCACATGCAGGAGTGCTGTTCAACCATCCATAAATCTAATCGCAATTTCCAGGTTACCAGGTGTTAAGTCTGACAGCTGTTGCTTAAGTTTTAGTGAGATTTTACTGATAACAGAGTGGGGCCCACGTTGGCCCTCCCTAGCCTGCGGGGCCAGTTGCGTCAGGAGGTGTGTTCCGCTCTTCGTGTGCGTCAGAACGCGGAAGCGAAGGTTCTATAAGAACATGAGCAACGCTTCAGGAATTTTCCAAAGCGCTTTTATTCACTCACCCTCGCGTCTCGTGCTACGTGTTATAGTTTTATTTGTATCTCCGATTTGTTTCATTGGTAGGTCGTCGCGTAAGTTACGTTCGTGTCTACCTTCTGTTGCTTTAAAGTAACGTTGATATTTCCATTGCGTATTCGTGAAGGATCTGACCAGCGATTTTAATCATGTTTCCTGAGAGCAGCACTGGGTAAACGGTTATTATTTTTCATATCTAACTTTATGATTCTACTTGCTTTATTGAAAGCGTATATGGTTGAGTTTCGATGGTGAATGTCGATCAGTGGCATAGTACAGCGAGTTGTTTGGTTGCTTATAATAATTCATCCATTCGTTCTTTCTGTAACAGTGTGGAATTTAACTGAACCGAATCGTCGCAGTGACAAGCACGTGGTGATGCGGGGCGCGCGTGTCTTGATCAGCTGCCAGCGAACGCAACTGTTATTTATTTAAGCGAATGTTGCGGGGTTAAAAAGAACGCTTTGAAGTACGTGTTCATTGGAATAAAGCTTTTTTGACTTTGAACTGATTGTATTGAAATTCTGTGAAAATGTGCAACAGTAAAATTATAAATTACATACTGTACAACATGCGCACAATAAAATCTGACACCCTACTCTCTAGATATGTTTAATCAGCCATTAATATATTGGTCAACCAATAATACCTTTGGAGAAGTGCTTGACAGATAAAAAAAAAAAACTTTTTGGACATTGGCTAGTTATTTTGATTGTATTGAAATGTATTTGCTGCAATTGAATTATAAATCGAAACTGATTTTCAGATTAAACTCTGTTACTGTTTCTGCAAAGGCCATAGTACTAATCATATAGATGCTCACAGGAAGTTTATTTTAGTAGTCAGGTGCTGGGATTACAGTAGTGATGTGTCAGAAAGTGGCTCATGTTTCAGATTTGCCAGGATATTTTTATTTGGTATCTGCAGGCTTCATCATAGCCATTCAAATATGATACATTATTCAGCATCCTAGTTATATAGTTATATAATACATATGCAAATTGTATATTTGTCAGTTGTGAAAATAAGTGTGATATGAATGTGTGTGTGACATTCGAGTGTATCGGGGGATGTGACTTCTGGATGGGAAACGTGCTGTGAATTCAGTGCGCTGGAAACACATTTGGTTAGTCATGTGTGTGGCCTCATAAACTCATTTTTTCCATTCTCTCTGTGCAGGTACAGCTATGAGGATTGCCAGGCCACAGCTGACTGGCTTCTGTCCCAGACTGCAGTGCGTCCTCTGGTGGGCATCGTGTGCGGTTCGGGTTTGGGTGGACTGGCTGAAGCATTGAAAGACCAGGTGGCCTTCAACTACAGGGACATCCCCAACTTCCCCCAAAGTACAGGTGAGGTTTTCTGTATAATGTGAGATATACTTTATCTTCTAAGATCCTTGCATTTACTTCTTTTATTTTTGCTGAACCTGTGTGTTTCTTTCTCTTCTGCAGTGCACGGTCATGCAGGCCGGCTGGTGTTTGGCACTTTGAAGGGTAGACCATGTGTCTGCATGCAGGGACGGTTTCATCTCTATGAGGGTTATGCGATCCAAAAGGTACGAACACCCTGTAATACACACACTCTGGCACGTCAGAGTCCAAAACATGTAAACAATACGGCTCTTTGTCAGTCTGACAGCTAGATTGAGAGGTAGTTGTGGCTGTATTGTTGGATTGGAGATCCAAATGGTCTTGGGTGCTGATCCAGGCCTGAGGGTTTAAGAACTTAACTTGCATGTATTTAAATATCACTGAAATTGCAAGTTGCACTGACTTAAAGATCCTTCTTTAAAAAGAACTAAGCGGAGGCATCTTTGTTCCACACATGGCCTTACTGAAAACCGAGTTAGTTTTAACTGGTTGTGTTGTGTGTGTGTGTGATTGAAGCATAAACTCTCTGACCCTATGGTATGCAAAGACCAGTACATTTATAGCATTCACACATGTTATTTTGCACTATAATTTAAAACTTGCTGCTAATATCAGCAAGGTGCCACAAGATGTCCTTGTGTATAAAGACCAACAATTAAAAAACAGCACTAATGGAACACAACTGCTGTAATATGCACCTGATGTGAGATTCAGAGCATCTCAAACTACGATTGTTCTTCCGTTTTAGATTACGATGCCTATGCGGATATTCAAACTGCTGGGTGTGGAGACTGTGATTCTCACCAACGCCGCTGGCGGTCTGAACCAGGACTATAAAGTAGGCGACATCATGATCATCAAAGATCATCTCAACATGCCTGGATTTGCTGGAAACAACCCTCTGGCTGGACCCAATGACGAAAGGCATGTTTATATGTGCTTATTTAGTTCCTTTTAATCTCTATACTCAGACATGCAGCTGTTTTGACGGGCAGAAATTCCACACGTGCTTCTGTAAATATTGTTCATTATGTAACGTTACATAACATTACCTTTTTAGGTTTGGCGTTCGTTTCCCCTGCATGTCGGACGCATACGATCGAGAGCTTCAGCAGATGGCGCTCGACGTGGGTTCGGAGCTCGGTTACAGCGACTTCCTGCGAGAGGGCGTGTACTGCGTTCTAGGAGGACCGTCGTTCGAGACGATCGCGGAGTGTCGCATGCTGCACAAGCTGGGAGCTGATGCTGTCGGTAAGAGTCTCGTCTGCTGTAAAGCTTCTTTTAACCAATCGGAACAAGTTATCATAGCTTTATGATATAATATTAGAGGGTATTATGCAGTTCTCTGAGCATTCGAACTTACAATATTTAGTTTTCCTGTAGGTCATGGTAGGGCTGGGCGATATAGCTAAAAAATGTATCAACGATATAATGTTTCATATCGTTCGGTATCGATAATTATTGACTTTTTTTTATAACCTTTTTTAAAACAGAGCAATAGAATTTTTTTTAAATTTAACCACTATTTTTAATATAACCCAATTTATTGAGACAAAAAACAAATATTTTTAGTTTTAACAGTCAAACACAAAAATTAAACAAATATCTAATTCCTAATGTTTTATATGCAGATTAAATAAGCCTTTATTGTATAGGTCTAATTGTCTCCAGAGGCCACAGGAGGGCGCAATGAGCAAAATAATGCAGCGCATTTAAATTGTCAACAAGGAAGGAAGTAACTCTATAAAAAAACGTGCATTACGTCTAAATTAACTCAAAATATCAAATATAATTTCGTAAATTGCATAATTATGAACAAAACTGCATCATTATGCATTGCTTAATCCAAAGAGCCGAAGCGCCATTCACACAGACTGCATTTAAAAACATATGAGACACAGTGAAAGGGAATAAACTTCCACATATTCGTGACGTGTTTTTTAAAAGTTTAAACCGTTTTAACTTTGTGTGGCTTTCTATACATCTCTTCTGTGAGCCGCGAGTGCAGAAGTCATATTTGTCCGCCTAAAAAATGCTTTCTGTGTGAATGGCTTGGTTTTGGTTTTCACCTAATCAAGATCTTCTGCATTGAGCTTCTATATTTCTCTAATATTTTGAATGAATAACGCAGCAGCGGCGCGTCTCGTGGGCTAGACTAACAAAACATTAAAATGCAACAACGTAACTTACATTATCACCGCGTCTCGCGTGCCACTGATGACGCTCTGACGCACACCTCACATTCAAATGCAAATGTTTATTTTAAATTCGACTAATATAATTTTTTTATTCACAATCTCCTCATCACAGACAGACACCGCACTCATTTCAGCATGTGTTCGTGTTTGTGTGTGCTGTCTGCTTGTCACTCATAGCACGTGCCTATATCGAGCGCTATATCGAACTTTTTTTTTCTATCGTTATTGAAGAAGGTGTACCATCGATAAATATCGATACCGTTTTAATCGCCCAGGCCTATGTTCTTGGGTTAGATTCCCATTTTTATGCAGGAGTAGTCGTGTAAACCTTACCTTAAGTTTCCACCAAATGTAATTTGTATTATTTTTTTTTTTATAGCAGTGGCCAATGAGTTATTGTGCTGTACAATGAAATCTATATAACATTGAAATTACAATTAGTTTATATACAGACTTGTCTGTGAGAACTAGTTTAATAACCAGACCTAATGTGTTTTAGGCATGAGTACGGTTCACGAGGTGATCGTGGCACGGCACTGTGGGATGCGGGTCTTCGCTCTGTCTTTGATCACTAATAAGGCGGTGATGAACTACGACAGCGAGGAAAAGGCCAATCATGAGGAAGTTCTGCAGACGGGCAAACAGCGGGCGGAGCAGCTGGAGAGGCTGGTGTCCACCATAGTCACCCGGCTAGAGCACAACAACAATTTCGCTTAAGACTGTTCTCAGATCAGATCTTAATCAGATCAGTCACAGACCAAAGAACGCAGACTCATCTGTGAACATTTCGGATATGGTTATACAGGTCAATTCCATTTGGCTCCCACTTATTTATGTTTGTTGAGTCTTATTTTACAATGCGAAATGGTTATAAAGCCTTTTGGTCTGTGATATTTTGCTCTTATGTATAAACCCCGTAAACAGGAGAGTGCTTATTTTTATTAAAGAAAAAAGACAAATATTTGTTACATTCCTCTGAATGCTAAAACTAATGTTTCTTATTTCTAAGTTAACGTTTACCATTTGTTACTATGTCTTAATTTAAAAGTTGAATTCTTTGTAAAACTTTGATTGCTTTGTAGTATTTGTCAGTAGATGTACAGTGAAGTTCCGTCTTGTGTGTTTTATAACATTTATTAGTAAAATTGGTTATTTATTACACCTGTCTCCCTCTCGTCTATGGTGGAAAAGTGAGTTTTGTGTACAATTTTAATATTACACATTCATGGGTGAGCTGTCTGTCTAAAAACGGTTTAAATGCTCGAGTAGTTTTCCTATAGAGCCCCTAAAGAGAGCAGCTGGAGTCAATGTAGACGTTTCTCTGGGGAATGCAATACTTTTGCGATAGAACGTAAAGATTTTGCGAGTGAATGCTAACACGCTCATCAATTTTAAAACGCTTTTCTTTTTTTTTCAATGGCCATATATTTCACCCCAAACTCCAAAAATAAATGTTTTTTTTATTGTATTTATTTTCATTATTTGGAATTTTTTTGCATTATTATTTTGCGTGACATTACTTTTCATGCCAGTATTTTACATTTATAAATAGTATTTGTACTCATTTATTGCCGTTTTTCTTTAAACCTTTTACTTTAATATTAATGTGCAAATCTTGGACAGTGCACATCATTTTTCTTTTTTTGTATGCGAACTATAATTGCTTTTTTTCAGTGTGAAATATGACCCAGGCATTACTTCTACTCCGATTAGGTTTATTCAAGAAAGGCACAAATGGAATGACTGGTTAGTTAGTTCTCTTCCACATTAGTGTTTGTTGAACCTTTCATCCCGGATTGGTAAACCTTCGAGTGGTAGTTAAGATGGCTGCTTTGAGAAAAAGACTTGTAGTTTCCGCAGCGGTGCGGCTTCTCTCCCGTATGAACCCGTTTGTGTTTGGCTAGCGAGCTGGCCTGAGTAAACTGCTTATTGCAGACGTTACAAGCGTAACTCTTCCTTCCCGTATGAGTGAGCTTGTGCATCTTCAGAGATCCTTTGAGGGCGAAAGTCTTCCTGCATATGTCGCAAGTCGTCAGTAGATGAGTCTTGAGATGCGTTCCTCGCCGAAAGCTCGCAGCAGAAAGCTTTGACTCCAGTGTGGAGTTGCTTGTGTGATTTGAAGGTGTTGGCGTGTACAAAGGTTTTTCCGCAGTCCTCGCATCTGAAGGGCTGTTCGCCCCGTGTGAAGCCTTTCGTGCGCCTTGAGGTTGCCCTTTTGGGAGAATCTCTTCCCGCAGTGTTTGCACAAGTGTGGTTTTTCTCCAGTGTTAACTCGCTGGTGGTAGTCCAAGTAAGACTTGGTGAGGAACCTGGAACCGCATTGCAAGCAGACAAAGTTCTTCTTACCAGCATGCGTTCGCTTTGAGGCGAAGCTCTTCCCACATGTGGCGCAGGAGAACGGTCTCTGGTCACCGTGACTCCCCATGTGATTCCTCAAGTGGTTGGGCAAGCGAAACACCTTGTCGCAGAGCGTGCATTTGTGAGGCTTTTCCACCTTGTGGACTCTGCGGTGGATTTGGAGGAGGCGTCTGGAGTCGAAACGCTCTCCGCACTCTTGGCAAGCGTGAGGCGTTTCTCCGCTGTGGAACTTCTGCTCGTGTCTTCTCAGGTTGTTGAGGTGGGTGAAGGTCTTTCCACAGGTGCTGCATGTCTTCTGCAATCACTTGCATCCGGTGGCACTTCTTCTGTTGGGACATCCAGTGCTGCCTCGGTAATGCTGGGTGCATCCAGAGTGACTGAAATGTCATTTGATTCGATTGGTTCAGTGGTGCACTGCTCTTCTCTTTGATAGTCTACAGTCAGATTCTTCTGTATTGAGCTCTATTGATTCTGTAACGAACAAGTCATGTTTTTAGATATGATTTTGGATATTTAGGCCTCACGCTAACATATTATACCATGTTAATCCAATTGCATTAATGTCAGGGAGTTTGTGCCATCTATAGGTGGAGTTTGACACTATTTGTTCCTCTTCGTGGAAAAAAATCCTTCTTCAAATCTAAACTCCGGCTCTTCCTAGATAAAGCCAGGACTATGTTAGTTTGATGTACAGCAAATTAAAGAGTTTGTATATTTAAAAACCCCCAATAACTACAGCAGGATGTGGGTTACTTCAACAGTCTGAGGAAGATGTCCTCCAGATGTGGTCAAGTCAAGGCACCTTTATTATATAATCGCTTTTAACAATACATAGATACTGTTCAAGCAACTGAACTGCATAATTGACCATAGTGGGTCATAGGCCAGGACAATAGTAAACCCTCTTTTTTCAGTTCAAAGACAGTTCATCATTGAAATTCAGTTATGTCACATCCACTCAGTTTTAAATAGTATCTGTGCAATCAAGTTCACGATATCGCTGGAAATGAAGTGTCCCCCCAACTAAGCAAGCCAGAGGCGACAGCGGCAAGGAACCAAAACTCCTCGGTGACAGAATGGAGAAAAAACTTGGGAGAAACCAGGCTCAATCAGGGGGCCAGATCTCCTCTGGCCAGACGAAACCAGTACGGAAAATCTATTTAGCCTTTGATGATGTAATAACACACCAGACGATGAATCATTATTACAGGCAGTTATTAAGATGCCATCAACTTCTAGCACATGTGGTAGTCTTTTGTGGTTTCAGGGTTGGCATCATCTGAGGTCCGCTGAGGGGTTGCATCATCTCTTCTCAAGTGTTCTGGATCCAGACTGAAGCCTGGTGTAAATCCTGACATCCCGTGGTAAAAAAACAGAGAAACAAATGCAAACATAATTAGCGTAACTGCTGTTCCAACCAAACAAAATTGATTTCTTTTTTTTGTATTACCCACCCTAAAGAATAATAATGTGCATTTGATTTGATATAACTGCAGTACAAGTTTATGAGATGCATTATTTGAATGCTTGGTTAAAGAGATGTGTCTTTAATCTAGATTAAACAGAGAGAGTGTGTCTGAACCCCGAACGGTATCAGGAAGTCTATTCCAGAGTTTGGGAGCCAAATGCTTAAAAGCTCTACCTCCTTTAGTGGACTGTGCTATCCTAGGTACTACCAAAAGTCAAAAGTTTTGTGACCTTAGGGAGCGTGATGGATTTTAGCATGGTAGAAGACTAGTTTAGGTATGCAGGAGCTAACCCATTTAGGGCCTTATAGGTAAGTAGTAATATTTTGTAACTGATATGGAGCTTAATAGTTAGCCAGTGCAGAGACTGTAAAATTGCGGTAATATGACCATATTTTCTTGACCTGGTAGTCTCTAGCCCTGCATTTTGGACTACGTGCTTGTTTTATTTGAAGATGCAGACACCCACCTACTTGTCATTTACAACTTAGTTTCACTCGTTCTAGAGGTCATGACCATAGCATTATCACTACTTTTCGGCAGCAAAACGTATCAGGTTTTCGCTAACTGGCAATGTTTCTAATATGGGCAAAATTGCTGTTTTTGTAACGTGTGAAATATGATTTTCAAAAGACAAGTTAATATAACACCCATATTTTTGACTGTTGAGGAAGTAACAGTGCATCTGTCTAGTTGCAAATTGTAATCTACGAGATTCTGTGTACCTTTTTTTGGTCCAATAAGTAATATTTCGGTCTTATCTGAATTTAATAGGAGATAATTATTGGTCATACAATTTTTTACATTTTAACACACTCTGTTAGCTTAGATAATTTAGAAGTTTCATCTGGTCTTGTTTAGATATATAGTTGAGTATCATCGGCATAACAGTGGAAACTACTCCCGTATTTTCTATGTGTTGCGATTCAAACTTTCCTGGATTCCCGACACAACATCTGAGGGGAAATCTTGCTGGTCTCCTCCTACAACAATGCATTTTTCTTATTTAATCTATTAAGATATCAAGAATACCTGGTTTTACAAAAATTTTGTAAAAATTGAGAAAAAGGACCCACCTCCGACATGTTCCTCATCTTGATATGAGCTAGTTTGTCTTCCCCCCTCCCGCAGAACAAAATAAAAAACTGAGGCGCTATGTCCGGGTTGACTTGATCTGGTTGTGTAAGATCTTTTCTTGGTCCACTTGATGCTTTATGAAGGATTCTACAGATGTGTTCAGCTGTTGAGTTTGCTATTTTCCTTATAGCAGCTGTCAGATTCTTGTGAATCAAACACGAAAACCACAGCATACAACAGGTTAACTTCAAGTTTCTACACATGTAATGTTGAGGATCAAAGCTCCCACATTTATTAAGAAAATGACATGGTTTGGGTATCCATAAATAAAAAAATTTTAACACGTGCATCATTAAAACATTTTTATTTATTTATTTTGAGGTCCGCTGTAAAGTTATTAAGTTAATTTTAAAAGAAGTGCGTTAATAACCTCTCTCCCCCCCCCCCCCCCCCTATTATATTTTACAGTACTAAAAAATACCTATCACTATGTGATTTGACATAGCATGGTTGGCACAGTCATTTTAGTTAAAGTGAAATGGGTAACCTCGGTCAAATGTTAAAATATCATTACTTCTCCATATCATTCTGAACCAAAACTTACCCACTTTTAATTCCTCACTTTGTGCGCGTTCCTGTCAATCTCTGTGGACTATAATTCTCCCACTGCCGAATACTACTCCCCCTTTTACCACAGTTTCTTGCTTCACTAAAGCTTTGACGCCACTCTCCGTCATCCGTTTTCATGCGACTGTGACGCAAATTTGCAGTAGTGCACAGGGGCCCCTCGTCTGTCCCCCGGTGTATGTCCTTGACCCCCGAGGGCTTTGCTGCATCAGAGGTAGTGACAAGAGCCAAAACAGTAAGGAGCTCCACTGACCCAGTGGGTGGACTGTTAGTGTGTGGATTATTGTGGTGTGTGTGTCTAAATACCCTGTGTCAGTGCGCGCGACTCCCAGCCGTTGCATGAGGGAGGTCAAAATACAGTCACGCGTCCCGGCGGTAACCGCGGGAAAACCGTAAAAGGGCACAGAGTTACAATTGTTTGTATTTTGCACAACGATACGTGTGGCAGAAAGATTTTAAGAGATCATAGAATAAATCGAAGATAAAAACAGATGGGTGGCCAACCGCCGCGAGCCTGGGCCCGAGCCCCAACACCACAGGTCTAACATATCTAACCACCTGGGGCACGCGCCTCGTGAACTCAATCGGCGGGCACCGAAACAGCAAAGCGAAAGGGGTGAGACAAAACGTGCCTGTGGGGCCGTATGAGGAGATTGCTTCAGCTGATCAAAAGCCGGGGGTTGGTTGCATCGGTAGGCCCGGCGGTTTCACCGCCTAAGCGATCAAGACTCGTCCCTGACTGAAACCCGTGACCACAGGAACAGAGCGAGAAACAACCAGCGTTTACAGTGGACCTCACCACCCCACCCGAGACACACCGAAACATGTTCACACCCACACACACCCCACACATCTCTTGAGATTGGCTGTCGTCCACTACACCCCTCTGCTGCTTCATTATGACCGCGAACCTCGGGAGTTATGAGGTGATGTCGTCTCTGCAGATCGCACGGAACAGTCTTATATGTGGAAGAGGTCCGAACGCGTTTCTCAACCCATATCCCCATTCAGCACACTATCCCTAAACCAACACCACTAAAAGAATGGGAGATTACTTTTATAGCAATATAAACTCACTGCCTTTAGTTTATAACGGTTATGAGAAAGTCAATAAATTAATGATAGACTAATAACCTCTGATGTACCTTTATTTCTTCACGTGTCCTATAGCGGGAGCAGCTCCTGTGATCTAAAAATTCCATGAATAGTTAATGACGAGTAGGGTTCAACCATTGTCTGGTAACTTAATTTTCAATCAAACAGTTTAGAGGGGGTCGATGATTGCGATTCTTTCAATTTTTCTCCTTTTCTTTGGAGTGTTACAACCTCTTGGTGCATAAAGAAGATCTGTAAATTTTTGCAAAGACTAAAGTCTCAAATCCGAAAGAGATATTCTTTATAAAAGTCAAAAAGAGTCAACCACGCCTACCTAAAACAACTCATTCTAACACACCCCCACATGTCTACATCACAATGTGGGAAGATTTCCATAACACCGCCCAAATGTTCACACAAAAAAAAGAAGGCGTAACTTTAATTCTCGCTGTAGTATTGTTGCCGCCGCTGCCATGTCGTGAAGGCACTGTGTGCTTCCGTTGTGAAAGCGAAACTACTTTGTTTGGTCTTCCAACGAGGACGATATCCGATTTGTCATGCCTATAGCTGAGCCGTGCTGGTCGCTGAGGGAATACATAAACTTTCACAGTGGACAAAGCGGAGTCCAGCCCGGGTCCCGCACAATGTGTTTGCCGCTCATTTCGTCGGATCTCGACCCCGCCGCCGCACTTCACTCTATCACCGGCCCCGCTGTGTTTTGTTGTGAAAGCGAAACTACTTTTGTTTGACCTTCCAAAAGAGGACACAACTACTTAATCAGTGGTTAAGTTGTATTTACAGAACACTTCAACCCAAATATTCAATGTGTGCAGCACATTTTATGGAGGACTGTTTGCTGATCCTGGGAGAGTAGACTACAATGCCGGTGTCTGTTCTGACTCACAGACTGTAAGAACGTTTTTTATATTTAAAGAGTTTTTGTTCACTGATGATTCAAACGCGAGTTTTTTGAGCAGTGTAGAGTAGCGCTTTGTTGTTTGTCATTTCTCCGATCACAAATGCAGACATGGTTTGATGTTTACACGGCGCGATGCAACGCAAAGCGTAAAAAGACAGTATAAGTCTTATAATCAGTAATTATGTCCCCATTGGATGCAGCAAATGCCTCGTTTATATTGGGTTTTTAATGTTTTTGTCTCGTCGCTCCGGCCGGACAGGGCATCACAGTGTGGTAAGGGGTGTAACATTTCCGTCATGCACTTGAGGTATTCAGCCAATAACAACACTCTGGATAGCTTGCAAATCAGAGCACACCTCGCTTTTCCGACCGATGAGCTTTGTAAAAAAATCGGGCATAGATGAGAAACAATAATGTACAGTATGTTGAAATTAATGTGTTTTTTTAACCTTAAACCGTATAACCATTTCAATTTCTTACAACCAAGACACAACTACTGTTCTTTTTAGCCAGCATCATACATTACCCCCTTTTAAATAATAATGCTAATATTTTAATAATATATAATTTATTAAACGGAATAGATCGCAAAGAATAAGCTGGCGAATTTTTAAACCACTCACTTTGAAATTTAAATTTAGTTTGTTTACGTTGAAAAACCAAAAAAAAAAAAAAAACAAAAAAAAACATAGATTGACACTATAGAATATGACTGTTTTGGTTTTTATTGTTATTTTTGGGTGACCATGTAAACCATTTTGTAAAATATATAAGAAATATTGTTTTTTATAATTTTGGTAATTCTTTCTTATAAATCATCATCACTCTGGTCTATTAGTTAGTATTATTTATGGGGGTGGTGGTTGACATGGTGAATTTTTTTTATTTATTTTTTATTATTTTGTTAATCTTTGATATGCATCGTTACACAAAGTACCATGCAATGCCACATTTATTTAGACTCTGTTGACACCTTTAAATCCATAACTACAGTAATTATCCTCGTGGAATAATGATATTCCCAGCAGTGTAGCATGGTACCACCACAGTAGGGGTTGTGTCAGGTTTGCATAATAAACGTTGCAATTACATACAAAGAATACATTATAGACCTAACGCACAGAGTAGGAGGAATGGCGTAATGGTGCCCACTTGCAGGTCGAGGCTCGAGTCCTGCACGAACCCGCACGCGTCGCGACTCTCGCGCTCTGAATCGCGCGTCACGTGAAAATGATCGCCGCGGCGCGTCTCGACGAGTTTCTCGCCCGTCACGGTCGTCAGTCTCGTGCTCTGCTTCCTCAAACGCGCCGCGGGAAATCCCTGGATCTCCTGCGCCAGAGAATTCATCTTTATTTACAGATTTCTATTGATCGAACTGCGGAACTAAAGAGAAGGGCTGTAAAAACAAAGCGGGGGACCTTAAGTTTGGTACACCAGTTAATTTCAAAATGAAAGCCCTTCTTCAGGCATTAACACTCACCCATGCTGACCCTAATTTCTCAAGTACAACTTTATTTACTAATAAATTCTACATTACATTCATCATCATTACTAATAAATCTGAAATACGGAAAACAAACAGTATAAAGACTTTCAGAAACGTTGCAATTTTATTTGTAGTTAATACCTTGGTGTTAGTAAATAGAGTAAAATAAAAGTTTATCTTATACACTAAGTGTATTTCTTTACATTTTTTTTTCTATTAAAGGGGTCATGATGCGATTTCAAGTTTTCCTTTCTCTTTGGAGTGTTACCAGCTCTTTGTGCATAAAGAAGATCTGTAAAGTTGATAAGACTAAAGTCTCAAATCCAAAGAGGATTTTATATTCTTTATAAAAGTTAAGAGTCGCCACGCCCTCCTAAAACGGCTCGTTCTAACACACCCCCACATATCTACCTCACTATGTGGGAAGATTTGCATAACGCCGCCCAAATGTGCACGCAAAGAAAGTTTCAGGAACAGCAGTCGTGTTTATGCAGCCGTGTCAGGGAGACGCTGTGTTTCAGTGCGAAAGCAAGAACACTTTATTTGGCCTTCCGGAAGTATAAGCAATTAGGAATCTTTGGTTAAGATTTACTGTATTTACAACAGAACAGCACAACCCAAATATTCGAATTTGTGCAACGCATTATATGGACAACAGTTTTTTT
>JADLZN010001488.1:260000-283697 GCA_018155175.1 Sinocyclocheilus anophthalmus | reverse complement strand
GGTTGTGGAGGAGGATGTTGTGGTGGACTGGTGTTGGGCATACCGTGGTGTTTGCAGTATGAGGACGCCTTTTCCCAGTGGTTGTTCTGGAACCTGGGTCTGTTGCCATGGTTATGGCTCTGTCCTCTTCTGGCTAGGGTCTTTCTGTAGAAGGGTTTTGCATTGTTGCAATGCTGGGTGCCTTCTGGTGCCCTCTTTGGATTCTGAGTTGTGAAGTTCCGACTCAGTGGGGTTTGACAAACACCTATAGTGGAGGCCTTGTGCTTGTTAAAGACCTTCTGTGTCAGGTTACGCAGCTGTAGATTAGGCATTGTGCGGCAGGCCCTAAAGCCTAGGTGCCTTCTTGCAGCTGGTGTCCTCCCTCCATCCCAGGGTAATTGTGAGCTTTGGAGTAAGTTTGTCAAAGTCTGTGGTTGTAAGCATGGGGAGTTTCATGCCAGCCTTGTTTGGTGTCTGGGGCAGCGATCAGTCCGTTTTCAGACTCTGGGTCTGAGAGTATTTAGTTTGCCAGATGTGTTGTCTCTGGCCAGCTCGTTGGGGTCTGTGGGTTCACACGGTGTGTGTGTGTCTAGAGTGATCCTCTGGAAATGTCCCTGCCCCACCCCCTTGTGGCTGATGGTTGGTGATGTGTGAACAGTGGGCTCCCCCCCCCCCCTTCGCAGGTTCGGACTATTGGCTGAGGGGGTCTGGGCCTGCTGGTCAGGGGGAGTTCTGTTTCGTGTTTTCCCTTTCTTTTCGCCTTGTGGTCTGCAAGCATATTTGAGTTCATTTGTGACACTGAATTCACCACGTTGCGTTGCTTCGGTTCGCCTGAAAATTTTTTTTTTTTTTTGTTGCGGCTGCAGAGGTTTTCAGGGAGCTGACATGTGAAGTGTCAAGCAGAAGGCTTTGACTCCCTTTCCCCCCTTTCATAGCTGTGCACAAGCGTGGAGGGCTTGCACTGCTGGCGAACGATATTCAGCCGGCTGTCTTTTGCTTAAGTCTATGCGCAGTCTGTAGGACTGTTTAAATTCTTTCTGAACCAAGTCAGGCTCCTTTCTAATTGCTGAGTCAGGGATTGGACCTCAGCTCTGTCTGTATGCAGATGGCCTTGTAAGGCCTTAGATGTGGTGTCTCTCTTATTTAGTTCCACATATGTTGTTTTTAGAGTGACTTTGTGTGAAACAGTTCTTTTTTCAAGTCCTGTGTGATGGCTTTTCCCAGCGGCGCTTGGTGTTGAGCAGCTGTTAGAGCCTCTGTGAGGACTGGTGATTTCTTTCTGTCGCACCACTCGGTGAGGTTCTTTGCATCCGTTCTATGCTTTCTCTCATTGAGCAGGTGTCAGATCTCTGCAGAATTCTGTGACTTGCAGATTCAGCTCATATACCTCCTGTCTGAGACCCTTGAGGGTGTGGGCCAAGGAGAGGATGATGCCGGTCAGGTGTTCACTTATGTCGCAGTCTCACAGTTCCTTTCTTTGCCATTGCAGGTAGTTGGCTGCTTTGAGCTGAATGATGTACATTACAGTGCTCTACTGAGTTTCCAGGTGGTCCTGGTGAGCTGACAGGGCTGGATGTCTTTGGAATGTCTGCGACATACTGGCACAATTGTGGGAACACCAGAGAGAGAAAGGAACAATGCAAATGCAAGTACGTACAGAGGTGTAAAGCTATCTGTATGGGGAACGGCTGTGTAGGCCGTGTAAGGTATGAATAGCTGGTGAGAGGCAGATAGTGAGGTAGGGTGTTATGTTTTTGTGTTCTTGAACACAAAGGAAGAGTTTGAGTAACTTTGTTGAGGGGCCGTAATCAGGGGTCAGCTGATGACCGGGCTATATTACTGATGGTTCACGGGTTTGGTCACTATAACGAAACTGAAATAAAATAAAATGAACCCAAAAAAAAAAAAACATGTTTACCTATTTTCGTTTGTTTCTAAGAGATTATGGTAAGCAGGTTCATTGTGTGTGATTGCTGCAATAGAAGTCATAACCCTAGGGTAGGGCGTTAGCTAAACTACAGGACCCACCAAATACCTCCTCCTTCAAAAGAAAAGAAACAGGGGTAATTGTTTCTAGTTTTATGTTACCTACTTGTGTTTTCAATGGTAGCTGCCCTTCACGTATTCGCCTGGCACGGAGTCGTGAGGAGAAGTATAGAGAAAACAGGGATTTGGCTCACTAATACCTTATCAAACTCGCCTAGGATAACAACAGTTTGCCTCGAACTACTGTAATAAAAAAGAAAAAAATATTCAAAAGCGACGATGGTGATGGTGAAACAATTAAAATAAGGTAAAAGTAAAACACAAAAAACAAAAATTAAAATAAAAAGGGGTTCTAAGAGCTGTAGGAAATTAAAAGGGTAAAGTAAATAAACAAAATAAAAATAAAAAAAAAAAAAAAATTAATAAAAATAAATAAAAATTTGATTTAATTTAAATCTCAAATTTAATACAAATCAATTTTGCTGAATTGGTACATTTGTGCTAAACAATTGTAAATAAATGCAATAAAATTAAAAAAGGTAGAATAAAGTCAAAACAAAATAAAGAGAGTGACGGAGAGAGAGAGGGAGAGAGAGTTGTGGTTAGAAAGTTACACTTTACAGCCTATCTAAGTGTTAGTCAGATGCTAATAGCTAGCAGTTGAGGTAAAGGGCTTATCTTAAGAGTTAGCGTTAGTTACACGCTATTCTTTGTTGACACACAGGTCTGTGAAGTGAATGCTGTTGTCAGATTAACCGGAAGAGTTTGCTCACACTTCCGGGGTCACGTGTTGTTAGGAGACCAATGCAAGCTCACAACATGTGCAGGTGGAGCAGACTTGCACTGCGGTGAGCATGCATGGGAAACTCATGCATGTCCCGTACAAATTCATTCATTACTCAAAACAGCACATTCACTTTACAGGCAATGGTGGATTTGTAGTTAGCTATGCTAGAATAACACCATTAATTTTAAATGTTTCACATGAGCGAGTCAAATTGAAATACAATGATACGTAACACATAAGAAGGCCTTAAATTAATGAAATGAGGATTATAGCTCAGATCACCTACACAGTGCTGAAAAGGGGATTTCTTCGCCCAAGATCAAACCGATTCATTCTGGTACCATTTTTATGAGCTGCTAATCTGAGATTGCGTCGTCAGGAAATAGACTTATGCTCCACTAACAACGGAGATTAGGATTTCTTCGCTAAAATCAAGTTAGTTTCTTATCGTACGATTTAAAAAAATTATAGCACTGAAACTTTCTAATACCTGTAGAAAGGCACCTTCAAGCTATAGTTTTATCTGAATATATTCAGAACCTGGTGCCCATGTATAAAAGGATTTCCTTACATGTTTCACACATGAGTGCGTACTGTATGAATACAATGATACATACACATAATAAGGCCTTAAATCAGTGGAATGAGGAGCATCGCTCAGATCACCTTCACAGTACTGAAGAAGGGGATTTCTTCGCCCAGAATCAGACCGATTTATTCTGGTACCATTTATATGAGCTGCTAATCCTGAGATTTCGTCGTCAGTAAATAGACTTGTGCTCTACTAACACAGTAATTAGGATTTCTTCGCTAAAGTCAGTTTAGTTTCTTATCGTACGATTTAAACACTTATAGCACTGAAAACTTCTTACTGCTCGCAGGATGGCGCATTCAAACTATAATTTTATCTTGTTTTGATCAGGAACTGGTATGCGCATGGAGAAGTTACTAACTTATGAAACAGACACATAAGATTGATTATTGGGTTTGCTTGCAAGCAATGTTTAAAATGACTCCACCGTTCTAAATTACTGCTCGTACTGCATAAAGTAGGAAACTATTGTTTTCTGGTTAGCTTGTCAAAGTTTCTGGGGGTCACATCATGCGCTTCTGCAGGGATGCTTGGAAGGGACCCCTCCTCTCTGTGGTTGCTGGAGGTATTATGGTTCCGTCTGCTGAGTTGTTAAGCAGAAAGTGCTGGCTCCCCCTTCGTAGCTTCGTGCACCTGAGGGAGTTTTGCCCTGCTGAGTGAGGATGCAGGAGTAGGGTTTTTCTCCCACTGTGTTTCCTTTTGCATCCTATAAGAGTACCTGAGTTCTATTTGGACCATGTCAAGCTTGTCTTGAGAGTTGTTCAGCTGCTGGATCAGAGTCTAAATACTGGCAAATTTGTCTAAGAGCTCAGAATTTGCTGATTTAATAGTAATTTTGTGTGGGTGTTCCCTTTCCAGGTCCTTTCTGGCTACCTCTTCCAGGTGCTCTTGCTGTTCAGCAGATGTCAGAGCCTTTTTAAATCTATTGACTTCCTCCTGTAACTCCATTGTTCTTTGTTTGTGCTTTATGTGGGGTCCTTGTGGGCTACACCTCTGTGATCTCTTTTCTTCTCCGCAATCTATTTACTCCGTTCAGACCATGAGGTTGTGGGCCAACGGAGGGTGAGACCTTGGCGGCTTTGTGTAGCCAACTCTCGCTTGAGCCGAGTCTGAGGTAACCTTCTCCTCTCCGTGCCAGTTGCTTTTCGGCTCAGTTAGGTGGTCGTATCGGCCCTGGGGTAAAGGGGGTTTTCCGCACGACTCCTGTTCCAGGCCCTCTCTGTCCTGCATTCGGGCATTATCTGAGCATCTGCACGGTTTTGACACACTGGTGTTGAGAGTAGGGGCTAGAGACTACTACAAGATCAAAATAGAGTGTGAATGCTAAGATCGGTTTGGGTCAGCATCTGTTTGCTGAAAAGGACGGTAACAGGTTTTTGATTGATGATTTAAGACTACTGTCAAATTATGGTCAAATTATCACTCAGAATTTACTGAAGGTTCCCCAAACAGGCTCAATCTCTGAAGGAGTGAAGGAGAAAAGGGAAAAGCACGAGGAAAAGGAGAGCATTTCTATTCAGAATATGCTGATTATTTTTGAAAATAAACAAAACAAAAATAGAAATGTCTCTGGTTCCTTTAGAGGTTCAGAGAGAACATCAAGGGTGCATAACATGTAAATGGATTTAAAATTAGCTGACTGCTATTAGTAAAATTGGGTAATCAATCTGGTATTAGGAACAGTCAGTAGCACTAGTGATTAACTGTAAGCTTTGTGTTTTGCAACACACCATGGTTGGTCACAGCTGCTGCTTGTTCAGCTCCCATGCTGGGCCATGCCCTGTGTGTGCCCCGCCCTCCGTAGCGCGTTATCCACTGTGCCACTAAAAACACCCAATAAATTAATGATTCATCTCTAGATAGACAGATAAAATGTAATTAAATTTAGATTTAATTAAATCTTAAGATAGTTAAATTCGCTGAGACGAGTTGAAGATTGAGAAACATAGAAAAAGAAGAGAAAGAAGGAAGAGAAATGGAAAAATCGGAAACGAGGGATTAGGTTAAATTCAAAGTGCTTCACACTGCACACACATGCTGTATTTAAAAGCTTAAATTAAAGAGTGCTAAACCCTAATTGTTAAAGCTATTTGAGTAGCTTAGCCTAAAATGAAACCATGCTAAGTCGTGTTAGCTTAGCTGCTTCAGGTTGTTTGTTTACAACATGGCGTGTTGTGGTATGTGAAGTTAGCACTTCCTGTGACCAGTTGTTGTCACGGTAACCAATGCATGCCAGTGTAATTAACGCAGTTTAATGTCTGGCTATGTTAAACAGTCATAGTTTTAGAACGTGGTGCTTTCAGCCTTTAAGACTTGTTGCATTACCTAAGCATTTCAGTGAGTGCTTCTCTAATGCAACAAACTTCTTGCACTTGTTTAAAGAATAAAAAAAACAGGTTTACTGTAAGTTAAAGCCAGTTTAAACATACTGTATATGTAGTTATGTGTGCCTCACACATAAATACTAAAGTACAGTATTACACCTTCAATTTCACTCAGCGAGTGAAACACAGAAATGACCACCAGGTTGCTCGGCTTATAAATATACAGTCAAAGTGTAGATGAATTACTTCAATCTAATTATAAACTATAAGGACTTTATGCTGTAGAAAGGGGAGCAGCACTCACATCTACCTTGATATAACTGTAATGAGATTTCTTCTTCAAAGAAACAATACTGCAATTTTGTGATTTCATCACTAAAGCATATTACATTATGGTAAAGTTTGGACATGCCGCTGAGCTGAGATTCAGACTTTACCGCTTCTTGTCCAGACAGCTTATGCGTAATACGAATTAGGGTTCTCTTTGCGCTAAAAAATTCGTTAACCCGTACAACAACCGATGTCATTAAGCATGAAATACATAAAGACTATTTCAATCATAATAGTGGTACCAATTCAAGCCCCTACTTTATATGCATTTAAACAAGCCAGCAAATAGGGACACCGGTCATCTGAAGTCACGTCCTATTTTAACCGGGGCTATCAAGCACACACTTTTAAGTTACCAGTGTTTAAACTCATAACTTTCGTTTTATCATACCCGCATTCTCTCCACCAAAATCTGTAGCGATTCAGCTCATGGGAAATATGAATAATTAATCATAGTTAGTTATAATTAATTATGAATATTTTAAATCCACTGTAGATATTTAGCTGACCACACAGGGTCAACCGTCTTGTCAATTCTAAAAACGTTAATTTACTGGTTAAGGGAAATAACTTCCTTACAGTACAATTCTACATTTGTAACGAATCTGCATGTTACTTGACGTCTCCGGTTTATAGTAACCATGATCACTCAAGTGTGATACCAGTAGGTTTTATTAACTAACATAGAACGCACACTAACTAGTCTACATACACATAACCACATTAGCCTTCTAAACCTACACCTACCCTACCGGCCTACCACACACATACGTTGGTATACAGGAAAGGGTTAGAACCGGTTAGCACTAACATACGAGGCATAAAGAATGAATTTTTATGGAACACTTTGCATATTCAGCATATCTAAACCTGAGGGATACGTCAGATCCTTAGTTCAAACACACCTTTGTAAAAAAAAAAATTAACTGATACTTAATGCATCAATTAAAACGACTAAGTTTCATACTTGCGAGTCTGTCTGAAAAAGATTCCTGATGCAATCTTAATGCCCCAAGATCTTGCTGAAGTTGGTTAATGAGAAAGAGCTAGTTTGAGTCAGAATCACTTGATGAATGGAAAGGACTAGGCCGAAGAATGGCCTGGCACAGATGCTTTGGTATCCTGTAGCGTTTTTCTCACATCTTCATCTTTTCTTCTGACCGAACCACCGACTGGGGCTGGTCACATGGAGTGTGGCCTTTAAAGCCTGCAGAGATTCACTCCTCTCAAGATGGGCTTGTCCAATGAGGAAGTCCGGAATCTCTAGTGGGAGTTCTGCGTTTTTATGGCCTTTTGTCTGTAAGCCTGGTATTTTGCATTTGTAATTCGCTGGAGTGTTGAGGCACTAATTAGTACAGATTCTTAGAACATCAATATGTTACATAGGTATCAGCATATAATATACACACTTGTTTCGATCATAAGAAAGCGAATTCATATATACTAGACATGAAATTATGTGAGTTATACTTACTCGTGGTCTACATAACATGAATAAACACATACATACTAACAGACCTCTTACATCGTCTATACCAGACCGTAAGTTGTAGTTGCCCATTTTCACAATGCACCAAAGGACTTGGTATTCTTACTCTAATCAAGCCAATTCTGGCGTCGGTTTTCCTATGCTGGAATAAGAACAGCTCCCAGTTTCTCTGGTGCATTTGTGGTGTGCTTCCTCATCGCGTACACACTGAGGGGTTTCTCCCCGACATTCCTTTAGAGAGGCCAAAAACATGATAGACTCATGATTAGTTGTCATTGTGATCAAGGTGGGGGATGGTGTTCAGCAGAAATCTTGGCATCCAGTTTATTGAGTGAGGGGACGGTGACGATTTGTTAATCTAATGAATACCTGATTTGTTAAATCAAATGAAAAATAGTGTGTCAGATTGGTCGAGACGCTACATAATGAGTGTGGTTAATGCTTTCGGAGGTGGATGTCTGGCTTTTTGAATGCAGTCCGTGTAAGACATTATTTACATCTCTACAATACTCTGATGACAGACTTTGCTCGTGCATTTCTGAATGACCATAACAACATTTCAGATGTTGTGGAATGAGATCGGTCCGCTGGTTAGTCAGGTTTTGACGTCCCATAGCCGCAAAGTCACATTACTTTTTATGCGCTTGGGGGCAATTCACATTCACAAAGCCTTTCCATCTCCCATGTAATCCCAATCAACCTCGTCAAAAACCAACCCAATTGTCAAGCTTTCGCGTAAAAACTTTTTTGCGAATTAAGGGATTTTTATTCGAAATTTGGCATTTCTCATGCGATAGTTCAAAATGCGCATTAAAATAGCGTGATGGAAACACAGCTAATGACGAGACGATGAAAGGGTCATTAAAAGATAACGGTGACTATATCAACATGCAATATTTTTGACTTTTTTTATGTTTGATGAACATTACGGACTGCTGTACATGCGCCAGCTTTCATGTCTGCGGTTGCCAGATATCAAGAGTTCAAATCCCCCAATCAGAGCTTCTCTGTTAAAAGCATACCTTTGCTGCCTGGTTTGCCACCAATCTGGCAACCACACACTCGCTCTACAGCGCCAGCAATGATCTGAAAACAACTATATTGTTTACGATTGTGGTTGCTGAATAAATACACTTACACAACCTCTGTGTGGCACTAGAAAGTCTTTTTTGCTGTTCTTTTAATAGAGAAACATTATCGCAACTTGGAATTACTATTAGGAATTTCACTGTTAAAATAATTTTTGTTTGTTTTACCAGCTTTCATAATGTAGACAGAGAGACTGCATATCGAAGTCTTTGATATTAACTTCTATATAAATCAGCACACTAGATGAGGTCAAATAAACCATGTGTATGAGTCCACATCCTATTGATTTGTGCTTATTGGAGAAAGTGCAATACTTCTAATGAAATGTAAAAATACATTATCTTTGCGATTATCAGTGTCAAAAATGTGAAAGGCTTCATTGACTAAATCTAGACTAAAATGCTAATTTAGACGACTAAAACTTGACTAAACAAAACCAGGACAAGGTTGACTAAATATGATAAAAACTAAAAAGCACAGGACTAAGAGCTGACAGGACTTCACACCCATCAGAGAGCAGATGCATCATGTCCTGTGCTGTATTTGTAGCTCAGGAAGTCTAAATGGATCTCACTTGGCGAGCGCTCCGTCGGGGTCGGTGAGGTTGATGTGAGCGTTGGGTCCGAGCAGAGAGTCCAGATGAGCTGAAACCAGCTGCTGTTTGAGCTGGGCCGCCTGCTGAGCCAAAGCCACCGGAGTCAAACGCTCCTCCGAGCTGCTCTCTTTAGTCGAGGCCTGCAGAAACACACAGCAACGTCACATAAAACACAAAGCGTGCTTTTTCAATTTACATGCATGTCCACTTTCTGGCAACCAAACTTTAAAGGAACACTCCACTATTTTTGAAAATAGGCTCATTTTCCGACTCCCCTAGAGTTAAACAGTTGAGTTTTACCGTTTTCTAATCCATTCAGCCGATCTCCGGGTCTGGCGGTAGTACTTTTAGTTGTAGCTTAGCATAGATCATTGAATCGAATTAGACCGTTAGCATCTCGCTCAAAATGGACCAAAGAGTTTCTATATTTTTCCCATTAAAAACCTTGACTCTCTTCTTGTATACAATCGGCCTAAGACCGACGAAAAATGAAAGTTGCGATTTTCTAGCTGATATGCTAGGACTATACTCTCATTCCCCGGCGTAATAATCAATCCGAGAGGCTACGGTCCAATCCGATTCAGGATCATCTAACTACCGCTAAAAGTGCGACCCGCCAGACCGGAGATCAGCTGACTGGCATTCGAAAACATTAAACTCAACTGTTATCTTACCTCTAGAGGAGTTGGAAAATGAGCCATTTTCAAAAATAGAGTGTTCCTTTAATACAGTAACCCTGGGCTCTATCAATACTGCAAAATGTTGAGGTGGGTAGAATGCGTTGATGTTTTGAAAGAAGTCTCTTCCTGCCTCACGCAGGCTGCATTTTATTTGATCAAATACAGTGCACATTGCTTCTGCTGAATCCTATGCCTTTTTAGAATTTATACAACGGTTTCTATGGTTAGATATTTTTACATATATTTATTTCTACTGCACTGCAAAGCGTGAAATTTCAGCCAGACCATTACCTCCAACAAATCCTTTTGATATTTACGTATTTCAAAAAGTTAAATTTTTCAATTGATTTAGACAATATTAATATTTGAATTGCCTTAAAACTAAAAGTATATATTATCTATATATATATATATATATATATTCTATAATAGTAATAAGATATTTTCTCATTCTTATCACCCATATACACTAAGACACTGTTTTCTTGACTATGTGTTTTTAATTCTCACCAAGCTGGCATTTATTTGAGTCAAAAATGCAGTAAAACGGTAATAAGTGTGTAATAGTATTAGAATGTAAATACGCTGTTTTCTCTGCGAATCTCTGTTAAACTGGAATGTAATTCTGGGTGGGAGGTGCGCAGCTGTATTTTCAGCAGCATTACTGCAGTCTTCAGTGTCACAGGATCTTCAGAAATCAGTATAATATGCTGATCTGCTGCTCGAGAAGCATTTCTGATTATTATCAATGTTAATTATGGTGCTGAATGTTTTTGTGGAGATCGTGATACATTTTATTTTTCAGGATTCATTGATGAATAGAAAGTTCAAAAGAAAGCATTTATTTGGAATATAAATCTTTTTGTAACATTCTAAATGTCTTTACTTTCACTTTTGAGCACTTTTAATACATCCGTCCTTGCGGAATTAGAAGTTATTAATTGTTTTTAGTCTTGGACCTGTGATACTGTTCCACATCCTGGCAGAGGCTCGTAAGCTCATTAACGGCCGAAGGGGAAGTTCGCTGATCTTTCTGCTGAGAGTTTCCTTCTCGCCACAAACCTCAGCTAACTGAGGAGCGCAATAGGAATAAAAGCAGGACAAGTTGCGAGATACTCCATAAAACTAAACGATTACATGGAAGCCGTTACTGATGATGAGGGAATCAGGCCAGGACGGCAGGGCCCACGCGAAAGCTCGTACTGTGCGGCGGACACCGATTAGGCAATGAACAGTGCCCTCAGCCCCTGGCGACTCTTACTAAAGGCAAGGCATAGTTCGTTGACGGAGACTGCAGTCTAGATCGGACCTGGAAGGAGGAAATACTCAGGCCCACAACACATTCACTCGTCACTGCATCGAGCGAATAGGCTGGCCTAGGACGAGCAACGCAGCTCATCCCAAATCAACGCGCTCCTACGCACACAGCCGACGAACCAGCCTGCGAAACGCTAGACACGCAGCGTACCGCCCCCGAGCAAGCCGTCACAGGGAAAGAAACCAGCGCCGGTAGGGGAGGGGGGTGCGCAGCGCACGCGAGGAGGAGGAGTGAGGGGGAAGGGGGTGGGGGGGGATCGGGCCCCCAAACACGACCCAGCGAGGAGAACACCCATCGGCGCACCTCAGGTTCAGCGCCAAGGAACGCAAAGGCAGGCAGCGAAAGAAAGACACGAGAAAGTGGAGAATAAGGGGAACACACCACACCAACGCACACCTACGCATGCACACAAACCACACCTCGCACCCACACACGCGCCCACCCAAATCAACATAGAAAATTAATTGAGGGTTTTTTCACTATATTATTAATAAAACACTTGTTCATTCGAACATTACATACTACACGTTCATACGCGCACACGATAGAAAATTAAAACGGATAATATGATTACAGCCAACCATAAAAAAGAAAACATTGTAATACACAAAAAAAAAAATTCTGAATAAACTAAAATCCAAAAAAGGTCAACTTATTTTATTTCAATGCTGCCAAGCACATTTTCTGATTTTCATTCTTTAGTTTAAACTAAATATTAAATATATAAATATCGTCTAATCATATAGATATATATAATAACACTCAGAACGACAAATGCCACATACATTGCTAAACATTTTAAAATTACAATGAAAGCAAAAAATACAAAAAAATTTCAAATTTTTATTCAAATAACAAATCTATAATATTTACTCCGTGATAGTAAAATAACAGTGTTTGGTATCTCAGAACCGGCTCTCCTCCCATCCCTTTGGCGCTGATGTGTTTGTCTTTGAAACTTGTCGTAGGCCGGGCGTTGGGATTTGACCCGACGATCCCGCCCTCCACGCTGTCCGCCTCAAACCAGCTCCTCCTGCGAGACGAGTCAGAAACCAATCACACACACACACACACACACACACACACACACACACACACACACACACCACACACACACACACAGATCAACACAAACCAACAGATCTAGACACCTTGCAGATTATAAAGGAGACGCTTCTGAAGCTCTGATTGGCTGAATCAGAGGCAGTTAGGTGTGGCTGATTGGAATGCTGATTTAAGACTGTCCAGCTCAGGCTCTGGAGAGCATTTATTGAATCACTCAGAAATTTCGCAGACCATCATGCATTAATTGTCAAACACACATCAATCTGAAAATAAATGACAGGAAGAGATTCAAGCTGACGGCACAGGTGTTTAATAAGCTTGAGCATCATCTAAAACCCTGCAGCAGACTGAAAACATCTATGCTGGACTATTAGTGTGTTGTGAATGTTTGCTAAAGTGTTATGACCAGAGTTTAGTGTGTTACTAGGGTGGTTTCTTACTGATCCAAGTCTCTATTCCCTTATTTAATGTAAATCTAGTTCAGCAAACACCACTAAAGGTTTGTTATAAGGGGAAACCGTACTCTATGAATCTGCGTGTCTACTGTGTAATCGTTACGCTGGAGAAACACAAACACACACAGAAGAGTGTCTGATGAACGCAAGCGTACGGTAAGCTCACACAGCATTCGGACACTGCTCTGTTTTAACTGGCCGGGACTGTCAGCGTGAAGGGCATTTTCAGCAGTGTTTAGAGCACTTACTGGACATTACATGCACAGACTTTTTCATTCTGGAGCATCGAGAGAGAGTACTCATGAGAAAACTCTAGCTCTTTGGATTAAGCAATGCATAAATACATGATGCTGTTTTGTTCATAATTGTTTATGCAATTTACGAAATTATATTTGATTTATATGAGTTAATTTAGACGTAATGAATGTTTTTTATAGACAGTTATTTCCTTGCGTTGACAATTTAAATGCGCTGCATTATTTTGCTCATTGCGCCCCCCCCCCCTGCTTGGCCCTTTCGTATACAAGACAAAAGATTTCTTGAGACCTATTTAATCTGCATATAAAACATTAGAAATTAGATATTTGTTTAATTTTATTGTGTGTTTGGCTGTTAAAACAAAAAATATATGTTGTTTGTCTCAATAAATTGGGCTAATATAAAAATACAGTGGTTAAATTACAAAAAAAGGTTTTAAAGGTTAGAAAAAGGTTATAAAAATAGTCAATAATTATCGATACCGAACGATATGAAACATTATATCGTTGATACATTTTTTAGCTTTATCGCCCAGCCCCGAGTTTAACTAAAAATAAGCTTCTAATAAATAATCTTAAGTCTTACTATAATATATTAAAATATACAATTAATCCCAATCATATATAAATCTATGAATTATATAGTATATTAAGTTCTATATTAGTATACAGTATTATTAGTATAGTATAACTATATTAATAAATAATAATCATAAAATATATTAATATAATTATGAGTCGTACTAGTATACCACAATTCTACTATATTAAATCTATAACACAAATGTTATGTGTTTGTTAAATTTTGTACAGGTATATATTTTATATTTAATTTATTCTATTTATATTTTGTTTTAATTTAAGACATTATTTTATATTTAATATACATACACATCTTTTCAAACCATATCCTAATATCACATTTATGGAGCATTTTACCACTGGACAGTATTTCTGTCAGCACTCAGTTTGTGTTTTTGTTCCAAACTGAAAGCCAAGTTGAAATCATTTTCTGTAGTAACTTGACATCATGTCACAGATGCTGCATTTAACCCAGAATATTGCTTTAGCTTTCCTAACGTGCAAAATCCTGATGAAAACTCCCATCTGTCAGATCGGCCAATCACATTAATGCACATGCACAGCTCACGATCAGACTTCTGATTGGTTTAGAGGAGTCACTGGGTGTTAAAGGGGAATCAGAAACTCTTACCAGCTCCTTGGGTCCCCAAAGACAGTTAGAGCAGAAGAGAAAGAGAAAAACAGAAGAGAGTGAGGAAGAGAGAGAGATATTAATGTAGTTATCATATGACATGCACAACAGCAGCTGGAGGGAGAGGAGAACAGAGCGCTGTGTTTATTTCATCTACGAGTCTGTTAATTAGAGCCACAGGCCTCCGTTCCGTCAGCTGACACTGAATAACGCCTGTGCACCGCTACATCTGATCATGCTACCAACACAAAACCGCTCACAGCTCACTGCAAGAAAGATTAGCCAGAGTTTCACACGTGACCTCGAGCGTGTGCAGCTCGCGGCAAGCGTTAGTCGTGCTGTTCTGAGGAGAGAGCAGATGTTAGTCTTCAGCACGTGACACAGACGAGAGACTCGAGATCAGACCGGAGAAACAGCTGGAGTTACACACATACGGGGAGACTGAAGGAAGAAGGGCTGCACAAGTCATAGTAATTAAACCAGAACCATCATATATCAAATCCCAAAGTCGGCATTTGTTTAAAAAAGTATTTATGCACAAAACATACGCGATGAGTGAAGTTATTCTCCGAGTTTGGGTCTCTTTTAACGTGCCATACTTGTGTTGAGAAGAGCTTATATTAGTATTGTAATTTTTGAGTTGAACAGTAAAATTATCATTATATATGTTTTTTGGGGGTTTTTTTACAGTTAAATGTTGCAATAGTAATATCTCCTATTTTGTGTAATATTTTTATTTAGTACTAATAATAATCATACAAAATTTTTTTATTTGATATAAATTAGATTTTTTGATTTATTTTATACTGTTATTAGTGAACTGAGAACATTATTTTTTATATTTTGAATTCATTTTTATTTTTTTGTATTTTCCATTTTCATTAGTTTGTTGTTTGTTTTGTGATTTTTATTTTTCAATTTGTCTTTTTTTTATTTCAATTTTAGTTATTTTAGTACATCAAGTTCAACTAAATGAGAATGCGAAATGTTGCTTTGGCGACTAGCTGAAATAAAATGTAGATTTTTAAATATTTTATTTCATTTAATGTTTATTTTGTTTTAAGTATACAAAAATGTTTTCTATGGCTTTACTTAACTACAACAGCCTTGATATTTTTTGGCTAAATTGTATAAAACTGTACAAACAAGCACAGCAAATCTCAATCTGTTATCAGAAAAATTGCAAATTTTGCCGACAAATTGCGCAGCCCTAGAAGGAAGTGAAACACACACACTTTATTTCTGTCAAACTTACCACCAAGTGTTCCTTAAAACACACACTTGAACAGCTAAACGTCACTCCACAACCTTTCTCAGGCTGTTAGTGTGAGAACTTACAAACAGCTTCAAGCTTACAAATTACATGAATACAATTCTGTCCATGTAAACCAGTCATCAAGATTATTCATCAGTTTAATCATACAACCTGTACCACACTTCACCGGTTCAGATTTTTGTCTTAATGCAATATGACACACATACACAGGCAAAACTAGGATTATAAATGCCTGTTCATAGTTCAAATAAATCAAACAACACCCCAATGCTAATTGTCCCTGATTAGAAAAACAATCGAAAGGCAGGAAGATTTCAACCCATGCAGTTACTGCGTTAGAAAACAAGGACGTCTTACTTGCACAAACTAGCATCCGGAACGGGTCAGACAGTGATGGTGGGTTAGTGAATGAGGAGGGAAAGTATAATTAGCTTAAAAGTGAGTCACACACACTCTCTCACACACACGCAAACAAATTAGCACGGAACACAAACTCTAGGCACCACACGCGCACGCACACACAAGCAATCTCTTCGCCACACAACTCGAGCTAACACCCCAAACAAACACTCGTCTCACACACTACACAACACTCTCTCTAAAACAAACACACGCTCGATCTCTATCTCTCTCATACACGAGCCGTTCTCTCACACACACTCTCTCTCTCTCTCACACACTCTCTCTCTCTCTCACACTCTCTCTCTCTCTCACACACTCTCTCTCTCTCACACACACACACACACACACACTCTCTCTCTCTCTCACCCTCTCTCTCTCTCACACTCTTCTCTCTAACACTCTTCTCTCTCTCCACACACTCTCTCTTTCTATCTATCTCTCTCTCTCTCTCTCTCCACACACACACACACACACTCCGCTCTAAACACGCACGATCTCTCTCACAACACTACACGCACTCTCGCGCTCTAAACCACGCACTCTCTCTCACACACACACACACGCACGCGCGCACACACACACGCACACACTTCTCTCACACACAAACACTCTCTCGCTCTCACACACACATCTCCTCTCTCACACACGACACTCTAGCTCTCTCCAAAACACACACACTCTCTCTCTCACACACAAGCACACACTCTCTCTCACACACACACACACTCTCTCTCTCTCACACACACTCTCTCTCCTGACACTCTCTTCTCTCTCCCCAACAACCACACAACACCACTCTCTCTCTCCACACACACACCACACCCTCTCGCTCTCACACACACGCAACCTCTCTCTCTACACACACGCACTCTCTCTCTCACACCCACTCCTCTCTCTCTATCACGCACACAACACGCACTCTCTATCACACACACGCACTCTCTATCTCTCCACCACAAACACTCCTTCACACACTCTCTCTCTCCACACAATCTCCTCTCTTCTCTTCTCACACACACACACACACACACACACATCTCTCCACCACACACGCACTCTCTCTCTCTCACACACACTCTCTCTCTCACGCGCACACTCTCTCTCACACACACTCACAAACACACACACACACACTCTCTCTCTCACCCACACTCTCTCTCTCACACACACTCATTCTCTCTCTCACACACACACTCTCTCTCTCTCACAAACACACTCTCTCTCTCTCACACACACACACATCTCTCTCTCACACACACACACACTTCTCTCTCTCACACAAACTCTCTCTCTCACACACACAAACACAAACACACACACACACACACACACGCACTCTCTCTCTCTCACACACACGCACTCTCTCTCTCTCACACACACGCATCTATCTCTCTCTCTCACAACACGCACCTCTCTCTCTCTCTCACACCACACGCACTCTCTCTATCTCACACACACCGCACTCTCTCTCTCTCACACACACACGCACTCTATCTCTCTCACACCACGCACTCTCTCTCTCACAACACTCTCTCTCCACATAAACACGCACTCTATCGCACCCCCGCACACGCAACACCGCACACACACACACACACACCACAGCACACACACACACACACACACAACCGCCCTCTCTCTCACAAAACGCACTCCTCTCACACCAAAAACATCTCTCTATCTCTCACACACTCTCTCTCTCTCTCACACACAATCTCTCTCACACACACACTCTCTCTATCTCTCTCACACACTCTCTCTCTCTCACACAAACACTCTCTCTTCTCCTCTCACACACACTCTCTCTCTCTCTCACACACTCCTCTCTCTCACACACTCTCCTCTCTCTCTCACACCTCTCCTCTCCTAAAAACTCTCTTCTCTCTCTCTCACACACTCTATCCTCTCTCTCTACACACTATCTCTCTATCTCAAACAATCTCTCTCTCTCTCTCACACACTCTCTTTCTCTCTCACAAACAACTCTTGCTCTCTCTCTCTCGCTCTCACCACACGCTCTCTTCGCACACACTGTCTCTCTCTCTCTCTCTGTCTCTCTGTTTCTCACACACACACACACTCTCTCTCTAACACACTCTCTCTCTCTCACACACACAAACAAACAAACACACACACACACACACACGCACTCTCTCTCTCTCACCCACACACGCCCTCTCTCTCTCACACACACACGCACCTCTCTCTCTCACACACGCACTCTCTCTCTCACACACACACACTCTCTCTCTACACACACGCCCTCTCTCTCACACACGCACTCTCTCTCTCTCACACACGCACTCTCTCTCTCTCACACACGCACTCTCTCTCTCACACACGCACTCTCTCTCTCTCACACACACGCACTCTCTCTCTCTCTCCCACATCTCGCACTCTCTCTCTCTCTCACACACTCTCACACACCCACACACACTCTCTCTCTCTCTCTCACACACTCTCTCTCTAACACACACACTCTCTCTCACACACACACACTCTCTCTCACACAACACACACACGCGCACTATCTCATCTCTCACACACGCACTCTCTTTCTCTCACACACACGCCTCTCTCTCTCTCCACCAGAACCTCGATCTCTCACACACACGCACTCTCTCTATCACACACACGCACTCTCTCTCTCACACCCACACGCAACTATTATCAACACACACGCATCTCTCTCACACCAAACACGCACTCTTCTCACACAACACACGCACCTCTCTCTCACACACACACGCAACTATTCTCACACACACACCAAAAACACACCACACACACACAAACACACACACACACTCTCTCTCTCACACACACTCTCTCTCTCACTCTCTCCCTCTCTCACACACACTCTCTCTCTCAAACCACACTCTCTCTTCACACACACCACCTCTCCACACACTCACTCTATCACACACACCACTCTATCACACACACCACTCTCTCAAACACACTCCTCTCTAACACACACTCACTCTCTCACACACACACTCTCACAAAGAACACACACACACACACAACACACACACTCTCTCACACACACAAAAACACACACACACAAAAACACACACACTCTCCTCTATCTCACCAAACTCTCTCTCTCTCACAACACACAAACAACACACACTCTCTCTCACACCAAAAACACACACACCACACACAACACTCTCTCTCACAAACACACAACTCTCTCTCCCACACCCCACACGCACACACACACACACACCACTCTCTCACACACACACTCTCTCTTTCTCTCTCTCACACACACGCACACACTCTCCCTCACACGCACACGCACACACTCTCCCTCACACGCACACGCACACACTCTCCCTCACACGCACACGCACACACTCTCCCTCACACGCACACGCTCTCTCTCACGCACACGCTCTCTCTCACGCACACGCTCTCTCTCACGCACACGCTCTCTCTCACACACACGCACTCTCTCTCACACATACACACACACTCACTCACGCACACACCACACACACTCTCTCACACACACACACTCTCTCACCCACAAACACACTCTCTCACACACACACACACACACTCTCCCTCACACTCTCTCTCTCTCTCTCTCACGCACACGCTCTCTCTCACGCACACGCTCTCTCTCACACACCCCCCCGGGGACTCTCTCACGCACACGCTCTCTCTCACGCACACGCTCTCTCTCACGCACACGCTCTCTCTCACGCACACGCTCTCTCTCACACACACGCTCTCTCACACACACACCCCACGCTCTTCTCAAGACACTTGTCTCTCTCAAGAACGCTCTTCTCACGCACAACAGCTCGCTTTTCACGCACACGCTCTCTCTCACGCACACGCTCTCTCTCACTCTCTCACTCACACACACACTCTCTCACACACACACTCTCTCTCTCACACACGCACACAGATACTCACCGACTCAAACTGTGCCTGATCATCCTCGGGCAGATCACTCGTCTCATAGACGTCAGGCTCGTTGGAGGCCTGGGAGGAAATTATGTCATTTCAACAATATGTCGTCAATCAAATGTGAGAACAAAAACACAACAGACATAAGAGCTCAAGTGCAAATAGTTACATTTATAACTGTAACTTCATCACACTGCAAAAAAGTGAAGCTCTTTATCAGTGTTTCTGTCTTGTTTTCAAAATGCAAATGTCTAAAGGTTCTTAAATCAAGACACATTTATTTGAGAAACAAATGACAAATTAAGAAGTCTGGTAGAAAATGGTCAAAATGACGTGAGTTTGATTAAAAAACAACAAACATCTGCCAATGGAGTCAGAAAAATCTACTTAATCCAAAGGGAAAAAGTTTTCATTCCTCACTGACAGATATTTGTTCTTGTTTTAAGCATAAACTCACTTCATTTTAATACATTTTTCAAGAATTTACATTTGTTTCTTAAGTAAACGCATCTTGATTTAAGAACGTTTAGATATTTGCATTTGAAAACAAAAACAGTGAGATATTAATTTTTTACATTAAACATTTAATGCCATGACTTTATGAATGTAAGGTTTTCTTCTCTGATTTAAGACATTTGAAGACCCACAGAAACTGTAAAAACATAGAGATATACATAGATCTATCTACACACACACACACACACAATATATATAAATAAATATACATCGATATAGTATATATATATCTAGAATATATAGATATATATATATATTATATATATATATATACACTACTGTTCAAAAGTTTGGGTATAAGATTTTAGTTTTAAAAAAAAAGTCTCTTTTGTTTCACAAGGCTGTTTATTTGACCAAAAAATACAGAAAACACTAGTAATTTGTGAAAAATATTGCAATTTAAAAATAATGGTTTTCTATTTGAATATAATTTAAAATATAATTTATTACTGTAATGGCAAAGCTACATTTTCAGCATCATTACTGCAGTCTTCAGTGTCACACGATCTTCAGAAATCAGTATAATATTCAGATTTATTATCAGAGCTGGAAACTGTTTTGCTGCTTAATATTTTTATGGAAACTGTGATACTTTTTTCAGGATTCTTTGATGAATAAAGTTTAAAAAGAACAGCATTTATTAAAATAAAATATTTTCTAACAAGTCTTTATCACGTTTTTTGTAATCAAATAAAAGCCTTATTTCTTTAAATAAATAAATAATAAAAACTACTGACCCCAAACTTTTGAACAGCAGTGTATATTGTTACAAAAGATTTCTATTTCAATAAATGCTGTTATTTTGAACTTTATAATCATCAAAGAATCCTGAAAAGCTATCACAGCTCCAAATAAATATTTTTCCAGTCTGATAATAATTCAGCATATTATACTGATTTCTGAAGCTCATGTGACACTGAATACTGGAGTAATGATGCTGAATTACAGAAATAAATACAGTTAGTATATTAAAATCGGAAAACATTATTTTTTAAATTGCAATTATTTCACAATTTTTCGGTATTTTTTGGGTCAAATATAAATGCAGCCTTGAGAAGAACAGAGATACTTAAAAAAAAAACACACATTAATATACCGATCCAAACTGGACAGTAGTGGGTATCTATATATCTATATTATATATATGTTTGTATATAGGTGTGTGTATATGGGAGGTATGTGTATATATACGTAAAGGTATGTGTATATGTAAGGTAAGTGTATACATTAGGTAATGTATGTAAGGGTGTGTGTATATACATATATAGATATATATATATATTATATATGTGTGGGTTATGTATGTATGTGCCACCTTAATATCTACGGTAAGTGATGTGTATAATGGATATGTAAGTGTATATATGGAGATTATGTAGGTAAGAGTGTGTGTGTATATATATCTATTATATATATATTATGTGTGGGATATGTTGTATGGTATATGTAGTATAATATATCTAATATACTCCCCCCCCAGTAATATCTTGGGTGTGTATATTTGGGTGGTAATATACGAAGTGTATGTGTATATATGTATATGTAAGTGTAGATATGTATGTATCTGTATGTATATGTGTGTGTATATATGTATACTGTATATATATATATAATATAATATATATATATATATAACAGCAGACAAATAGACAAACCATAGACTAAACAAAATTCATTGATAGAATAAAAATTTATGGATGTACATGTAAAGCTTGGGGGACAAGTGCAAAACCCAGCATTGAAACCCTATATTGAGCAATAATATACAAGTGTAAACAAGCCAAATAAACGACTGCAATAACAAGAAATATTAAAAGACTGACATTATATGACACCAATCTCACTTCTGGCCAACGCCCTTCACAAACATCTATTTCTTCCAATGACTTTAAACACCCTTGACCATCTTATATTCCCTCAGGACACTTAATTAGTCTACAGATATGAATTTATCAATATGAATGTTTGGTTTTGAGTCGCCTCAGACCGTTAGCCGCGGCTAATGCTAACGTTACCGCAGTGTTATTGTTGTTTACGGACTGAATTAATCACTTACGATGCCCGGCAGGTTCGCATACTTCGGGTCGGCCATTGCAGCTCGCTGGAGAAAGCAGTAAAATGTGACTTTATATGCGGTGTGTGCTTCTTCTGAAAGCAGATAATAACCGGCTGCATGAAGCGGATGAGCGAACAGCCCGACGCTACTGACAACAGCCGTGACGTCACACGCACACGAAACCTCGCGCAATCTCGCGAGGATTCGGGGATCATCTTATTTCTAGCCTCAAAGCAGCTGAAAAAAGGAATGTCACAAAACTCTCAAAATAACTCGCAAGATAAGGTGACGGGCTCCGTAAAGCTAAGGATTAATTAAATCATAAAAATGTCAAATAAAAAAAAAAATCATAAATTATTTTGATAAATCATAGATTATTTGGAAATAACAACAATCAAAATAAAACGCTTACTAAAAAAATTTAATATTTTATTTGTTTAACTGCATGTCATGTGACCATTAACTAACATCAGAGAACCGTAAACATGCAAATGTATTAATTAATTATTAAAATATGTATTTATTGTTCAGTGGTACTTCAAGTCAATATATGGTGGAAGTGGTCTAGCTGACAAAATAAAGGTGCATTTCATGTAAATAAGACTTAACATTAATTTGTGCATTTTAATTGTAAATCTAATTACAAGTACTTAATTGGAATCTGATTATATAATCTAGATTACATGTAATCAGTTACTACCCAGCTCTGTTTATCTATAATAGATAAAGATAAGCAGTGTTGGGGGAAGTTACTTTAAAAGTAATGCATTACAATGTTGAGTTACTCTCTAAAAAAGTAACTAATTAAGTTACTTAAGTTACTTTTTATGGAAAGTAATGCAATATTACTTTTTAAATCTGGACAGGGCTTGCTTTTTTGTTTTTAAAATAAAAAAGTTATATTTTTGGCAAATATAAAAGCCTTTCAGACCAAAAGTGAAGTGAATGCGCCTCAGGCTGAAGGGAAAGTACAGTAGAATGCAGAAGAAAAGGACATTTCAACCCTTCAGAATAAACAAGGACACGAATGTTCGTCTAGAGTAATTTTTGCTTATTAGTATGTTTGAACTGGATCATCGAAGATCAGAAGCTAATAGAATGGGATTTAATACATAAAGTATATTTGTGTTTTTTAACATTTAATTATTGCAGGCTTGCGTCATATTCTGAATTGCATTATTTGTATTCATTTTGAGGAATACTGAATCTGTGGTTTTTGTGAGTGGAGATGAATTAATGCATTCATATTTATTTTAGAACTACAGTAACATCTTCTGATTTCTGTCACCATGGAAACACCAGAGCTGTCAATCAATAAATAAAAAAAAAAGAGTAACTTGCGTTACTTATTTGAAAAAGTT